>NIZV01000021.1:0-286273 GCA_003947045.1 Fusarium ambrosium
TTACGGTGAGGGGCTGTCCCGGGGTTTTCGGCCTGTCCCGCAGTTTTCGGGCCAACCTAGCTTGCTAGGTTGGTTCGCCTGGGGCGTTAGCCCCACATGAGCCAACGGGTAGATCTTAGTGGACGAGTGGCTTTCAACGCAATCTATTGTTCCTTACAGTAGCTCCCAAACAACCACCCACTCTCCAGCCCAGGTCTGTCTCTTCACGCAAACGCCTCCTCTCCAGCGTTAGCCACCAACCACAAGAACACACGTTATCTCGCAAACAAATGCATAACGTAAGTATCTTTGATTAGGTCACAAACAAAGTTTATGTGTTTCCTCCTGTTGATGCTGCCGAGAGTTCCTCTCAATTCATTTGTGTGCCCATAATTGGAAACATGGGGACCCTCCACAAGAAGTGGTAGGGGGAGTGTCACAAGCTGGCCAGGAACAACAATCGTTGCCGCATCTAGCACCTCTTCTCATCCAATATCACCCAGATCCAAGACCCCATATCAATTCTCAACATCCAAATCCAAGAGTCGACAAATCTCTAGACCTAAAAATTTCCGCCATGTCTATGACCGCATCACTCTGCTTTCCAAAACTCACCGTCTCGGTGAGTACGTTGAGAGATTAACTTCAGCCACCCAACTGCAGCACGAGAGTTTCTCTCACGATGTACATAACACTGACTTCCTTCCCTCTTCGTCTGTTTACTTAACCGCATCCGAATATCTCTCTCGGCCGAACTGTTGACATGTTTTCGCGAAAACTTGTGACGTGGTAAAGTTTTCAGTCCACACTCAACATCTACTTAACCAGGCAGCTCCCTATCTCCGTCTTCTCCTTGATCGATCACTCTTACTTCCGCTCTAATCATTATTATGATACATTCACATAAATTAACATTGGCTTCTTTACTTTAGCAGGCTTTCACACGTCCGACAGTCTACCCCGATCACCAAAGTCCTTACGTTTTCGCCATCACCACCTATACTTTTCTTGACACCTTTGGACTTTTTTTTTTTACTTCTTTCTTATCCTTTTCCCTCTTCTTTTTTAACCCTTTCTTTCTTTTTTTTGGGCACTTTACCTTTGTTGGCCCATACTCACTCTTCTCTTCGTGGTTCTTCTTGGATTGCTAAACACATCAAGAAAGAACAGGGTCAAGGCAATCTTTGGTCACATTACAAGATTGTTCTTTGGCTGAATAACCTCCCTCCCGCTCTCACTCTTCCGAACCCACTGCCCCATATTTCGGTAGACAATTCGGGAAGATGAACCCTGAAGGCTGTAACTCGACTTACAGCCTCTCCTCTGCTCTTCAGCTCGCCGTCCCTCACCACACAACCGTCGACGTACCAATGGTCGACTCTTATTCTTTCGCTTTTCGCTCGCCGGGGGTACAGGTCAATTTCCATATGACCGCCCCAAAGTCCGACTCCGACATGTCCTCAGGAGCGGGGTCGATACGCTCGACATCCCACCGAAGTGTCAAGCCCATGTCGCGTCCCCGTGGGATTAGTGGCATAGGGAGAGGCCGTGGACCGAAGTGTGTTTTTCTTTCGGACTCCGACAAGAAAAGATCGCTTCGACGCATGGCCAGAGTAGAGGAGAATAAGCCCAAACCTCCCCCTGCTAAGCCTGCTGAACATCATCACAGCACTTGTGGGTGTTCACCTAAGTCTATCGCCCACAAGAATGAGGAGGTCTTTCGTCTAGAGGGTATTCTCCTAACTACGAAATCGTGGGGAGATCTCACATCCCCATCTGACAAGGCCTACGACTTTGACCATCCGGAGCTTCCGCCTCGAACGCCGAAGCATCGGACAAGGACACCTGTCAAGTCGTGTCTCAAGAAGGTGGCTCACGTAAACTTTTGCGATGACCTGGATTCTGGAGAGAGTGACAGTGATTGCTCTTCGGTTTCTTCCGATGATGATAGTGACACTGACAGCATTTGTCACTCGTTTGATGGAGACAATGTTTCCAGAACCGGGAGGGTGCCAAGATTTGTCAAGGAGAAGAAGGTCAAGTCTGTCCACTTTGGCAAGGCACGCTGCCTTCAGACAGGTCAGACCATGCCCCCAACTCCCAGGACGCCTGAGAATGAGTCACGGTTGGAACGGTACAAGGCCAGACAAATGATCGAGAACAAGTACTTCAAGATGTTGGCCCACGGGGATGAGGACGAAGAAGCTACCGACATCTCTCAGCCCCCATCGATTGCCTTTGTCCTGGAAGATGAAGAAGTTGAGAGACGTCTTTTGAGGGCCGTCGACATTTCTCTGGCTAATGAGCGAGCCGCTGTTGGTCGTGGTGCACTCGACTTTTTGATCTTTGTGTGTCGCAAGAGCAACACTATTGGCAACCAGGTTAGTGAACAGCTGGTTGACCGACTCATCAAGCACCGTGGCAATCTTCCCGTCGTGGGTAGTTACCACAGTGATGAGAGGGAGTATGCGAACCCAGGGAGGTCAACCATTTCTCCTGTGCCGGCGCACTTGTACCGCGACTGCCATAGTTCCATGTCGTGGGTTAGAACGGATGAGGTGGACGAGATGGACACGAGTTTGTGAGGATGGTTACCAGTATGAACTGGCGATGGCGTACTGCCCCGGTACACTGGATTATCGCGACTACACCTTCAAGGGGTAATGCAGTGGCGGAGTCGATGATGAAGCATGGCGATTGAGTTAGAATTATTGTTATAGAGGAAGCTTTTTAAGTCCTTCCTAAGACCAAGAAGAATTCCAATAAGTCTCCTCTACCTTTCTCTCTTTAGCGATCGATCTGATCTATCGGTTATCCCGACTTCAACTATAATAAAGAACACATTTCCAACACATCATAGCATCATATCCCAATGTTAACACAGTGGCCTCTCTTCAACTACAACCCGGTCCAACGGTAAAGCAATATGCTCGACTTGATTCTCATACAGCAAGAGGCCGTTTCCATCCTCACTTAAGACGACCTACCAGGCCGTTTAGCCTTTTTAGCTGGCTTTCTAGCCTTGCTTTCAGCTATCTGATCTCTCTTCTATATCGACACGGTCAGTTTCAAATCGTGATTCAATGTCTACCTTTTTCCACAACAGGATTTGGCAAAGAGTGACAAAGGAAAGAACAAGACAAACACACACATTTCCAGTTCCTGTGGTCCCTGGTCCTTTCTAGCCCAGGGTGTCCTAAGCCAAGGCCTTAAGACCCTTCATGCCCTTGCCCAGGCCGAAACTTATGACGAACGTCGTCGTATCCTTCATCGGGGTGACATCCGCATAGACGAGCCCATTGGTGTGTCAGGCTTTCTCTACGACCTTCTAGAGTGGACAGACGACGATGCTCTGATCACCGATTCGCCCATATCAGAACTACCAACAGACGAAAAAGCTCTAGCCCTAGGTATCCCGACTTACCCGGACATTCCAGGCGACCCAGGACCGTCAAGAATATTCGAGTTAGTACATCATGATAGCCAAGCCAGTGAGTTGGCTGCGCAGAAAGCGTTTCAGAGTCATCAGCGATGGGGATACGTGTTCTGGGACGAGGCGAGACTAGAGAAGCTAGGTGCTTTGACACAGGAGGGTCTGGCCAAGCTGACAGCGCCTATGAATCCGTTAGAAGCTTATCGAGAGCTAGAAAACAGTCAACTAAAGGCGTCAAGAGAACGTCGGAGCGAGATCTGGCGGCAAGGAGGATCTGGTTGGTGGAGTCATGATGACGAGTCCAAGGTCGTCTGGCCGGAGAAGAAGAAGAATGCTCAGAATAAGAGGCCTCTGATGATGGCGAGGTCTGTTCAAGGTGCCAAGGATTTTCTTCGGGGCTTGAAAATCTCCGATGTGCCTGTGGGAAAGGCAGGGGAGTGATGGCCGAACTCTAGCTCGAGTCGACCTTTTCAAAGGGATCAGATATAAGTCACTTCATGATTCTTAATGTTGATATATGACGTCGCACATTGTCAGACTCGATCTTCTAGGTCAGTTATCCCGGCTTCAACTATAGCAAAGAACACATTTCCAATACATCATAGGATCATATCCTAATACTAACATAGTAGCCTTTTTTTAACCTTCTTATTGCCTATGGGCTGCAGGCAGTTAAAGATTTTATACCTATCTATATGAAATGAAAGGTTAAGCTTCTCAGGGGGTGTTTGACTACTCTAACCTCCACACATCATCAGACTCGGGATCTAACTGTACCAGAGTCGTAGCTCACTTCTCAATTCCCCAAACGAAACCAATAGCATCAATACATCCATCATAGTACCCATACACTCCACGCAGAGCCCAAGTGCCATCAAGCGCCGGCGCAAACGACGTCCTAGCAACGGCCGTGGTCCAGCGATCGTGGGCATGTGGCGCGATGTACTCATCTACCTGCTGGTACCCGTTGCTCTTGTCGAAGCCAAAGAAGGTCATGTTGGCGAGCGTCTGGTAAGGGAGGCGAGGCCCGAAATTATCGGTGACTACGTTGATGGCCACTATAGGCCGGTCGGGCGTCTGGGAGACGGTGTGCACTGGTGACCCGTGGAGGACGCCGTAGCTCTTGCTGCTGCCGTCTGTCCAGTCTACGGTGAAGCCGCTGATCCAGTTGCCGTCGCTGTGGATACGGAGGGTCTTGAGCTTGGCCGTCTCGGGTGCGTCGTCGAGCGTGTTGAAGAAGTGGCCACGGTTGGCCATGGTACCGATCCAGGGCGACAGCCTCACCCAGGTGGACTTGCTCTCGTGCGTGGCGATGCTCTGTTTCGAGGGGGGTAGGGGTAGTCTGCTTGAAGGGGAAGATGGAGTCGTTTGGTGGCTGCCAGGCGCTGCCGCCCGTCGACGATGCGAGCTTGGCTTCGAGATCCTGAACCTTGGTCTCGAGATCCTGGATGGTGGCGTCTGTCTTCTTCTTCAGCTCTTCAACCGCCTTCTTCTTAGCATCACGATCCTTCTTGATGGCCACCATGCCGGCTTCCAAACCCTCGATGATCTTGTCCTTATCATCGCTCTCAGCTCTCACCTGCTCGAGATCTTCCTGGGTGCGAGCAAGTTGCTTCTGCGTCGAGGCCAGACAGGACTCCAGCTTGGCAACCTTTTGGTTGAGCTCCTTATTACTCTTGTCAAGTTCCTTGTTGTGTGCACTCTCCACGTCTAGTTGGCCGCGGAGGTGGCTGACCTCGGAGTTCAGCTCCGAGATCTGTTCTGACAACTGCTGGACACGGGCCTGGGCTGCTGCCAGGGCAATCTCTGTCTCATCCAGTCGCTTCTGGAGCTTGGCCTTGGCTGCCTGCTCCTCGGCAATCATCCTGTGAGCGTCATCGAGGGCCTTGTGGTCGGCTGCGTCGTGATCACGATCATTTGAGATGATCTTTTGCAAGTCTTGGATCTGCTTGGTGAGTTCTGCTTCCTTCTTGACATATTCATCACGCGCGTCGGACAACTTCTTCTCCAGGTCGGCGCTCTTGCTCTTCTCGACCTTGTTCTCGTCGGTGAGCTCGCTGATCTTGCTGTTGAGGTCACGGATCTGCTTGTTGCACTTGTCCACCTGTTCCCTGAGCCCGTGGAATGACTTGTCAAGGACGTTGAATCGCTGGACATGGTCAGCGTGGTGTACTCCTAGTAACATATGGTAGGCGACTACATACCTCGGTCGCATACTTGGCAAGGTAGCCGGCCTGGTCGACGAAAGATGCCGTATGCGTTAGGGTTTGGACAAGATCGCGGGGGAACGGCATCTGAGTCTGGATGCGAGGAAGCGCAGCCTCGGTCTGAGGGTAGCAAACGCTCAGTTCAGACTTCTCCATGGGTGGTTCTGGCGGAGTCATCTCGCTGAGGAGACAATGTTAGTAGCGTGAAAGAAAGTCAGGGGGTCTAACTTACTGAGAGTGAGACTGCTTGCTTACTGCTTGCGTAAGATCTCCAAGTTCCTTGTCACCTTCTGGCCCCTTCATATGGACGGCAAGCTTCGCAGTCCCCTCATCTCGGATGCAGTAGAGGCTGTAAGGGGGGCCGTCGAAGTCAAATTTGAGAGGCTCGCCCGGTCCATTCTCTGCTCTCTGAACCGTGTTGATGGAGAACGTAACTTTTGGCTTCTTTTCCGCGTCCTCAGTCCATTGCCAAAAAGCCAGAACGGGCTTTCTAGCACCAACGCCCTCTGGGACAAGTACCAAGATCGGCTCGTTACTGGCATACTCAGGCCAGTCTAGCTTTCCAGTCCAGATACGGAAGGAATCGGTCGCTGATAACTCTCCCTGGGACTGGTAGAGGCGATCAAGAGTCATGTAGCTCTTGGAGTTGGTCGGGTTCGACATGGTAATGTCGAGCTTCCCGTACGCTTGCTTGGTGGTGATGACATAGGTGTAAAAGTTGTGTGACATTTCAATCATATCCTCGCCATCCTCCGTCTTGGTCACGTTTGTGACGACCTTGGTGTCGAACCAATTGGGCTTCTTGACGCCAGCAGCATCCTTAGTCCACTGAGAGAAGAGGTAGACGCTATCACCGCGACGGGCCGTGCCGTCGGGGAGGATGACAATGAAGAGCTCGTCTTTGGCAGAGGTGCCCCAGTTTAGCTTTCCAGAGTAGACAAACATATTGATGGTAGAAGGAGGTGAAGTCTAAGAGGTATGAGTTGAATAAAGTTGGGTTTTTGAGGAGATGCTGAGAGATGTTCCAAGTTGCATATTATCAGGTATTAGCGAGTCCTTTATAGTCCTGCAACCCATCTCTTCTGTATTGTCCATCTCTTCTCTAAAAGCTCAGACTCACTCAGATCATCCACAGTTTCATCATCAGCTGCCACCTAAACACGCATTAGCATTACCTTCTAATACCTTTCTGCATATGAGACTGGCTAGCAACGAGCTGAAATACCCCATGTGGCTACCTGATGGCTAGATAGGGAAGGGAGAGGCGATCACGCAGGTAAGATGACTACCAATGAACCTTATACTCCTATGAAGGCTATCTGCGGTAGACCGTTATGTTAACCCTTGTACCTTGTCATCACCATCCAAGCCCTCGAGCAGTATCCCTACAGCTTGCACCGCATATTGGGCTTTCCTAAGACCATTAGCCCCCCGCTTTTATGCAAAGAGGGCCTCATTCGTTCCCCGAGCTTTCTGGGATAGTCATCGTTGATCCTATTCCCAGTCGCTGCTCACCTGCATTCTGTCACTGACCATCCAGGCTTACAATTGGACAGTTCAGGGGCCCAAGGCGCCTTAGCGCCTCTCGAAGCGGGAAGATGCCAGGCCAAGTGGAGAGCTGAAGATGCTGGAAGCGATAGCCGTCAGCACTTGTTCAGCGAGTTGAGAAATATTGGATAGGAAACACCGTTGATGGTGCATTGGGGCCTTAGCTATGGGGGAGTAAGCAGTTGCTCCTAATGCGGAGGATCTTGTATGTCGGTTATCCCGGCTTCAAATACATTTCCAATACATCATAGCATCGTATCCCATTGCTAACATAGTGGCCTTTTTTTAGCCTTCCTGTTGCCTGCGGCCGAAGACTTATACCTATCTGCATAAAATGAAAGGGTAAACCTTTTAGGGAGTATTTAACTGCTCTAACCTCCGTACGAGAAACAAGAGACAGCCATTTCCCTCAATCTTTTCAATCGTCTCCGTCTTATGATGCAACATTGCCATTATTTGCGGTACTGTCACGATGACTCTGCTCAATGGTGGGTCGTAGTCACCCATGCTGGGAGGATGATTCGAACCCTCTTCCTGGAACGCCTCTTCGCTCCAGTCCATCAATTTCCTGACGGCATATCATTTAACCATAAACTAGAAGTCTCAGTTCTCGGTCAGATTGGGGCGGTTCAGGGATCAGTGGTTAAACCTAGTTCAGCGCCATGATAGTGGCCAGGATATAGCGCAAGTTTATTGATACCGCTGAATCCTCCCCTTCCGACGCGAGTGCCGGAAAGGGAATGTAGTCTAGGACATTCCTTGCGGCAAGATTCTATTGCGAGGACATGGATTTTCCATTGGCGAACCTCGAATGCCTCTAAACCTTTGCTTTCTCACAACGAGGATAGCTCGATCGACTTCAGACTGCCAGTTGAGTCTGCTTTTCAAAGTCTTCCCTTGTGCGGCACCCAGCCTTCGCATTCGCTCAAACAGGAGGTCAGTGTCATTAATACCTTCTGCAACGAAGTTCGATTCTATTAATACACATAAATATCAGGCAGGCCTTGTAACTCAATACAAGCCCAGCAGACATTGTCAGGGCAGACAAAAATTCTACGACGTCTCAACTCTCCCAGTAGTATCTTTTGAACAAGATAAGCAGTTGCTGCCAGTCGAGCCACCCAATTTCCACTCGCTCGAACGACTGCCAAACCTTCAGGACAAATTCGCAGCTCATCCCAGCATTCGATTGAGATCATGGCAGTCGTTGGAAGAGAGTGAGGCTCGTGGTTGCAGTTGGGGTTGGGTTTCACCTGGTGGATCATGTCGCATCCAAGTGCTGTCGTAGCATCCACGTCCCCTACCCACTGACCTGAGTCTCTGATGCTCACAACAGCTTCCACCAGTAAGGCTTCAACACCCTGCATACCGCTCGGTCCTCCTGAATGACTCCAGTTGGTGAATGACAGATGGAGTGATGTGGCGTCAAGCATATCCTCAGGTTTTCCGTTGAATTCATGCATATTATAGATCCTCCATTTGGCCTCGTCCAAAGGTGCGAGCATGGGATTAGCCGGCGAAGTGAGCATCACAAGCCCTGGGCAGCCGATATTTCCCAGAATTTGTGTGACATGCGAAGCTTCGTATTCCCTCGCTGGATCATGTACAATCTGCAGCCACGGTTTAGTAAAGGGTGTTGTTTCAGCGATGCCCTCCTTACTTACCTTTGAAGGAACAAAGATCGAATCTTCAAAGGATATGCCCATGACATTTGTGGGCATGGAACTTTTGTGAATATTGTACCCGCACATCAAATGAGCAATTATCTCCATGCCAACTTGTGGGCTGAGCTGTGATGCGAGGTTAGCATCCTTGAGTCGGAAACACCCATCTAGGCTGTATAGTGAGTCAAGCCATTTGTGTCCCGTTACCCAAAAGTTGTCAAGCAAAGGCTTTTGGATACTTTTGATTAGGACCGATAATCGTGGCATAAAGTTGTAGACAGCCGACGCTCGGTAAAGACAGACAACAGTCTGCAAGATCGGATCTCGGCAATCCAGAAACGATACGAAAGCCTCTGAGGACACAAATCCATTCTTGAAGCACCATAGCAAGTCTTCGATGAGTACAGCCGGTGCCATAGGCTGGAAGGCATTTTCGATTGATTTCTTGAAGACTGCAGAGGAATTCATATCCCCAAACCAGAAATCGAAAACGGACCGGCTGTTACCGTCCCCTTGAAAAAGCTGGCGGCCCTCTATTGTGACCTTCTTTCTCTGTTTCTGTTTTGAGCGTGGTCGCCGCTTTTTCCTGTACCCATCTTGGGCGTTCCAGGTCGGTGATGATTCAGAATGGACATGATGTGCAACCGAGGTAGAAGTGTCGAAAATGATGACATCTTGACCAATAAGGTCCAGTCTCCCGGACATTCGTTTTAACAAGGAGATGCGGTCTTCTTCTTTTGGGATGCAAGAAAGCAAACAGCGCAGGTCCAATAATCCAAAGAAGGGCTTCAGAGAACCCAAAATGAGTATATCTGGGTCCTTGATGAAGCCGGGCAGACGTCTTCCATACGCCAGATACATCTGCACTTCCTCGTCGTCTAAGCATTCCATGGCGGCGGTTCTGAGCATGTTCAAGGGTGGACAGAGGATTGGAACCCCCAGATATATCGCCTCGCAGAGATCCACGAGGAGCTTGACGCCGTTACCCAATTCATTGGAAGCAACTCTCCATCGGCCAAGAATTGATCCAACAGTCACATGAAGGAGATTTTTGAATGAAATACAACAGGGGTCCTTTTCTAGCGTTTGCTCCGTTCTGGCGGGAGGGCCGTAAAATGTGAGATGGCTGAGACAAAGAGACCAGGAGACTCCACGGTTGTTGGGCTGGCGCGGTTCAGAGTTGACAAGAGATAGAACTCCGCCGTGAGCCACTAGCTCATCATTCATAGGGACGACGACGTTCTTTGTTCCGTAAACATGCATGTCCGGATAGATATGCCATGCGACGAGGCCTAGAATGGCAGCCCCGTTGTGAGCCTCTTGAGGCATCCCCAAAATAAGATTTTCAGTAGTCTCTAGGGCGAGTTTCCAAGCGTCGGTGACACTGGCGTATAGCGCATCGATGGCATTGACGGCGTAGTGTACACTGCGCAAGATGACTCTTAACTGCGTGTCCTGCTTGTTCTTGACAGACTTGGCAGTTTGGATCCAGGCTCGAGCGCTGGCGTCCCAAGCAGCGAGCTGGTCTCGGCTTATCTCTTGCTGTACTGCGGCCGACGCGAGGCCGAAGTGAATTTGCTCCCCTTGCTCGAGCCGTTGAGCAATGTCTTGTCGTCGTTTCTCGACCAGTTCAACCCAGATCGAGACTGCCTTGGGTGCGTCCCAGATCTCGGCAAGCATGCATGCGAGCAGATGAACATGGATTGCTGGTTTCGAAGATGTGGCGGCGGCCCAAATCGACGTCGCGTCAACGCCAACATAAGCGGCAAAGATGGATTTCGAATAGTCGCGAGATTCTTTTTCAGTTGCCGCTTTCGAAATTTCCGACACTCGCGCCCCGTATGCTTTGATGAGGGCCGGCGTTTCGGGGCAGATTCCGTCGAAGAGAGCACCGAGTCGTCGTGCTATAACGTGCGTTTTGCCTGTTTCCGCGTCATGCTTCCTCGTCGTGGTCAAGAAGCCTTTCAGTGGTTGAAACTCCTTGGGCGCTTCATATTTGACAAGCGTGAAGTCGAAGTTGATGTTTGCGGCTGCCACAGTCACCTCGTTGGTGGCCGCTGCAAGAGCAGCCTGTAACCTTCCGAGGGATGACATACCCTACCAAGCTGGGACACGCCTAGCGGGAAAAGGCAGAGGGTTGAGATGCAAATTTTCCCGGAAATCAGATGGCATTTATTTATGTGGACGGGCTGGCGGGCCATCGGTCAGGCAGACAACGGGCCCCTGGCGCACGGCAGATTTTTACCTGAGGATAGGAGGACGAATAAAAAAAAAAAGGTGAGGCTTCGCCGCAGCCCCATAGTTACAAGGCATATATTAGTTCAAGGGAAAGGGGGGGGAAGGGCGGAGCCAGTCTGCAGCCACCTGTTTTGTCACGGCCCCCAGCAATATTTCCTGCACCTGTTGCCATCCGTCCCTAGCAAGTGAAGTGACGCCTCAGGGCCACTCAGATCGGTGTATGTACGTGTGGGACAGCGAATACCTTGCGAAACAACCATGAACAACTCTGGCGACAAGAAAAGGCGTGTTTCCAAGCGCGACGTAGGGGCGTGAGAACGGCGTGTAAGAGTGAAGATTGTTCGGCATTATGGAGTAGACCTGACTGTTTTGGGATCCCCCTCTTGACACAGCGCTAAACAGATCTATCTCAGGCTGGCGGCAGACGGTTGAGCCTGGCGGAAAGCCTGCTCCAACCCCTTGGCCTGACCTCCTATCGCTTAGGTATTGTGTGGACGCCGAGCGGCTGTGTGCCTGCATAAATGCCTGCGATGGCCACCAGGCTCTGAACCAGTTTATCGGCTACCTGGCCAAAGTAGCGGTCAAACGCATCTCCTTTATGCAGTAGATAATGGTGGCTCGCTACTTTAAAAGATATTCACTGTAGCACAGGCGGGGGCTGGCTTGCCACTCCGCCCGAGACAGTTGCCTCGGCGCGTAGCACAGCACTCTCATTGCCTCATCTTCTGCAGGTCTCAGCCCGTCAGGGCGCTGCTGAGCCCCCAGCCACATGGGCGATTACGGGCCGGCAATGCTTGGCTGGAGTCCTACTTGCACATTCAGCAAAGTCCCCGGCCACGGCCGTGAGAGGTGACACAGTGGCAGGCCTGAATCGGTCTATGCCCGTTTGTAGACGGAGAACCAACACGACGGGAGGCTTGCTCAGTTTTTATGTATGGGGTTGTTATTCGCCCTCTTACGGAGCAGTCTTCCAGCCCTACGAGGTGGTGGCCATGAAGTGAATACTGTTCGAATGCGACATGGATTTATACTGTATCTGCTACAGATCTTCGATCTTGTATGTCGGTTACCCCGGCTTCAACTATGATAAAGAACACATTTCTAACACATCATAGCATTATATCCCAAGGCTAACAGAGTGGCCTTTGCATCTGCTAACTCTCACCCTAATACCTACCTACCTATAAAAACAATTAGTTAACTATCTTAAGAAAAATAATATAAGTAATTTATATAGATTAAAGGATAAGTCTATATTATAATAGAAGCACTACTAACTAAAGGGTCGTGCTATGCGCTTCAACTCAGTTGTGACTTTCTGACAACAGGTCTCCCAACAAATCTCAACCACTCATCAGTCAGAACAGCAGGGTTAACCGACGTATCATGCGAAACCTAAAGTATATAGACAAGATGCAACGCAACACTAGGAGAAACACCCGAGTACATCCAATCATGTACAGAAAGCCACGGGCCCGCAGCGGAAGCACAGATCCGGCAATGCCTCTAACAACCAATAAGACATGTGAAAGGCCAACTCTTCCAGACCCTGTAAAAGACAATTCATAACGTTAAACTTACCTAATTGTTTTCCCAGCCTATTACCTCTTCTTAAATGCCTCAAAGCGGCTTGTTTTGCGACACGGGGAGGCCTCCTGATACTGAAATGCGTTGACTGATCCCCTCCAAAGGCATGTGCCGTACTGCCGTACATCATGTTTCCCCGCACGTCAGCTCCTGAAGTATAGATACTTGGACAGTACTTGTGACCGCTAGCGGCTCTTTTGATCCGTCATTTGTGACTAAACCCCTGGATGGCGGTGACAGATGGACGCCCGCCTCCATGCCTCGGAGCAAAGGGGGTAATGTTCTGATAACCTCAAATCCCTCAAGACAGGAGAGAATTAAATTTGATAGCGAGTCAAACGAAGCTAGCGAGCTAAAAACCGGTTGTTTCCCCTTCTCCTCCCACGTTCACTCTTCCACGCATCGTGACCACCCCGCGAGTTCCCATGGGGAAATCCGAAGAGAACCCCGAAAGCTACGAAAACCACGACAGCCATGGCATCGGCTCTAGCACATTTTATGGGCTTCTCATAGTTGCCCTCATCGTCACCGTCTTTGTCGTCATCTACATCGCCGACCGTGCCTTGCACCCTCGACCAGTTCCCCGTCTCATCGCCCACCAACTAGTCCGGTTGAGAACGACCGGGGGCTTGGGGAGACGTGCGGTAGAGAACATCCCGACCGTCGAGTTTCATGAACAGCCGGCCTCGAAGAGAAAGGCCACTATACACATGTTGCAACATTCTCCAGTTCTTCGCACAAAACCAGCTACGCCAAAACGCTCGATGCTCTCCATGTTCCAACGCTACCCGGGCGGTGTCTCCCCTCCTTCTCTCGAGTCTGGGATATTGAAGACAGAGGAGGTCTCGTCTCTGTGCTCCATTTGTACAGAAGACTTTATCGAAGGAGTGAAATTGAGAAAGCTGCCTTGTGGTCACCTTTTCCACCCACAGTGTATAGATCCGTGGCTGATGGATCGCGCCCGTACCTGTCCCCTATGGTCAGTAAGTCCAAGCCAGAGATTAACAGGCAAACAGCTAACATGAATCATCTTCAATGTCAAGTCGGGTCGACCTGGCGCTTTTATCTGGCATGGCTATTCCTAGAGAGCCCCCTACAGTTCGTCTGGCTCCCACCCACAGCACCAGGGCTACTGGTTGAAGTTAGTATGCTCTGAGATGTACCTTGTATCAAGTAGTCTGTTTTGCCGTCGAACCAAAGGGCTGACTTCAAAGGGACTGTGGGGATTAGTTACATCTTGAACTCATAAAATCTCACCCTATCTTGATCTCATCGTACCCCTGAAAAGTAGAACCCCGCCACGACAACCACGTACGCAAGCAAAAGAATGCTTCCCTTAAAATAATTGCTCTTCCCCTCACCATGCAGGTACTCCAAAAGGAACACACAAATAACAACAAGTACCATATCCCACTGTGGGAAAACAAGGGGAAATACATAGTTCCTCAAATCCTCGTGAGTACCAGGCTGTGAGTGGAACAAGGGCCGGTATTTGGAGGAGGCAGACCTGGAGCACGCAGGCAGAGCCAATCTCCATCGACAAGGCAATGTTGCCGTTTACAGCAAATAGGATGGTATTCTTTGAGCTTGCGTTAGTGATGGGATCAGGCGGAAGGCAACGAAACATTCTGTCGTGTTTGGCACGAGGGCGAAAATGGTCAGTCCGACAAACTTTTCATCAACATGAAAGTCTTTGCGGATGGAATCAACCATCTCAATGATGATATTGGCAAGAATTCCGTAGAGAATTGTTGCTCCAAGTAGTATCAACAGACTTTTTGTTCTACTCCAGTTAGGAACAGAATGCCAGTCATTCTCCTTTGACGCTCTCGTCTTGGAAACTCGAACGTCTATAGATGAGATGGATGCTCTCTTTGTGCGATCCCGAGAGTCGTCCTCCTCGGGTAAGTGCGGTAGGACATCGCAGTCTCCTCGTGTGAGATTCCTAGGTGGGATCTCTGGTGTTGTGATGTTGATATCAATCCTTTGCAATGGGGACGACAGAGGGGATGGTGCTCTGCATGGACTCCGTGGAGATCCCACTATGGTGGTCGGCCCAGTGCTTCCACGATGGTTGCTAAAGGAGTACCTTCGAGAGTCAAAGGGTGCATCTATGGGAGTCGTTGGTCTTCCCTGGTGTCAAAGGTGTAGTCACTGACCGTCGTCTATGCGACAAGTGCTTCTTATCCTCTGCGTCTCTGGCCCAGATAACGGCGGCGTGAGTGCGAAGAGTGAACAACAACCCAATCACCTATGCCAGTAGTAAAAGAGCGGCACAGAAGTAGCTGAATGGTCGAAGAACATGGACGTAAAGATTCCCATCAAGATCAAGCTCCTGGGAGATGGAACAAGTTCGACAACTTGCAATACTCCGCTGAGAGTTGACCATCAAGTTCTGGGTAGGCTTGTAGGTGCAGCCCCGACATCTCATAACATGAGTTCCATAGACTGCGTAGAAAAGCGTAGGGCTAAACACGCCAATGATAGCGAAAAGCAGCATGGTCGAGGTGACGCCAGCTGATTTGGAGTTGAACCGCTGCGTCTTACGCTTGAGGGCGCCAAAACACATGGACAGTCCTGGGAGGAATAGAACCCCAGCAAAGACGCTTCCAATAATGCATCCTTCAACAAGACGGCTCTTTCCTTGCTTGAGGGCCACGCAGTAAAAGAGCACTTCCAAATACCGTGGAGAAGAATGCATTTACCACGGCACTTACGCCCATGGATGACTGAGCTAAGATTAAAGCGACTGCCTTGCCTATAAAATAAGCCAGCGGTATGATGCCAAGAAGGCTAGGTGGGAAGAGTAGACCAGGCGGAAGCGTAAAGGTGTAAATATGTAGTAGCTTCTGAAGAACAAGCCAGTTAAAGATTATTATCAATGCAATGCCCATGAGTTCGATGAGAAAAATGCTGTTCCCGCCTATCGAGTAGCGCCAGTATCGAAAGCCAACGGCAGAGTATGTGCAGAGTAAAACTCCGGGCTCTTGCCCCTCGTCTGATCGCGTCGAGTGGGCGTTTGAATCGAAAGAAAGGGCGAGAGGACAAAGTCGAAGATGATGGATAAGATGCATACAGGTCTTGGCCATGGGAATGGTAAAGACGAGGGCCCAGCAGATGATTGAAACCAGGAACAACGGCGGGAGGATAAAAACGTTTAGAACAAGATGGAAAATAACGTTCCACTGGCCTCGGCCAAACATGGTACTCTGCCCCGTGTGTTGCCCTTGTCTAGGACCGAAGAAGAGATGTCCACGATTCAGGCTGCCATTGTGCCATTGTTCATACTCATGCATGCTGCGTCCCCGGTTGAGATTTTCTCCACCTTCAAGTCGCACAAGCTTTCCGAAAGGATAAATGATGTATCTGGCCAGGCTACACAAGACTTGACCATATTCTCGCGAACCCGAAGTTGGACATATCATACAGACAAGACCGCACACGGCAGTCAGGACGGCCAGCCACCAGCCAAACAAGGTGCTCCAGAGGATGTTGAACAGCAAAGACCACAAATTGACCTTCTGGCTTGGTATGCTTCCATCGTCGTCAGATGGTCCGTCTTGTTGGTACAGTGCGGGTTTCCATAGCCTGATTCCAAAGGGGTGTGTCTCGTTGATGGCTTGCTGGCGGAGTTTGAGGGTGAAGCTCCCAGCATCCGACTCGACCTCCGCATCATTTTGCACAGGTAGCTCATCCGGGGCTTCTGTCAACTCCAACCTAGGTATTCCGGATGGAGCAGCGTGGTGATGCTGTGAGGGAACAAAGCCAGGCGGAGCTGATTGCCGGCGGTTTACAAGACAGCGTCGGCATGCATCAGCCTCGACTTCAGCCGTGTCGTCGTCTGCAGAAAAGGGGGGGTCTCGACGGGGTACTCGTAGGGTTGTCGGTACTCGACGAGGCATTGCGATGTGAGATGTGTCGAATCAGGACTCACTCAGAGTCAACGAACTGCAAAGAGACAAAGCATCAAGAATGCAAAGCCATGCATTTAGAATCTCTCATCGTCTCGCAAACTACGTACCACATTGTACCGTCTACGACCCTCCTTGATCAGATGCGCTCCACAGCACGGGGCCCAGAACATGTTTTACCTAACTTACCTGCTCACCGATTAGCGTTGGAGGTGTTATGCTTGATGATGCTTTGGTAAATGCCTCTCATTATCAAGCTGTACATTGACTCGACATTTGATCATCCCGTGTCGAACCGAGATGGAGACCGGAGGCCGCCAGCCGTAAAGCATACGAATAGAGTATCCCGATCTAGACGCTTGACTTGATCCGACTGGGGGCCGGGAATAACATCTCCACTCAAGCTAATGTGTCGTGTGTATCAAGTAGTCGACATGCATATAAAACACCAAGATTTCTACCTATTGATACAATACAAAAGAACATTACCATGCCCCAATCTAGCATTGCCGCAACGCCCTTTCAAAAATCCCTCATCCACCGCCACTGCATGTTCAAGCAACGCTCTCTGTACGTGTCGTCATCGTCATTTCTCATGTCGCACAACCAACGCAAACATTGTCCGGGGATGCCAAGCTTTGTGCCCCTGTCTGTCTTGTGTGTGCACAGGCCAAGGAATCGAGGTTAATTGAGGTACTCGTGAGGTAACAACTTCATGATTTTACACTCACTCGACCGAATATTCCGTGCAGACCTGAAGCAATCCCTACAACCAGTTAGTCTGACGCTTTCTGCTGTCCAAGCCCACACAGACGTTAGAATTTCAGGTCAGATTTATCCCTCATACTCCAAGTTCCCTCCTTCACAACTCTCATCTCCGGTGGGTGAGTGGATCATCATCTTGACCACGTTGCCAAGCTCCCTGTGACCGACGCTAAAAAGCTTACTCTTGGACCCTTGTCATGCTACCCGAGGGGAACAGGAAGCTTGACATGTGCCTTATGACGCAGCAGCAGCTCGTTTCTCTTTCCAATGAGGCGCAGCTCAGATCCATATGCCCCTCGACACAGCCCCCCTCCCCTCTTGAGTTATCCGTCCCCTGGAGACTGCCAGGTATGTCGATCGGGTTACTACCGACAAAGTATTTCGTTTGTACCGTAGGAACCGTCTTTGAAGACAGGTATTGTTTGAGTGTCTAGGAAGTCGCACATGTGCTGATACTCTCAAGTGTTATTGGTAGAGAACAAGGCCGTACGTAGTACAGTATGTTATTTCCCGTAGTGTACTCCAATTCACCTCCTGATCGACACTTTCTTAACACAACGGCAAATTTCTCCACACATCCCAATGCCAAGGTCACAGCCTCACGATCCGCTGATCCCCTTGGTTCACGAGAGGGGAAAAGTCAAGCGATGTAAACAATGAAAATCCCTCTGTGCCTAGTTGAACTATGGTCTCTACTCGCCTTTGCAAAGGACTGGCCTTGTACTCTGGCGTTACATCCATTCTTCCCCTTTGCTCATACGTCCGTGCAATGGACGACAGCATAGACGATGCCGACCTAGGCCCCGACAGCCACATTTACCAAGACGATAACGACATGCTCTTCTTTGAGGCGGATGAAAGCGTCGAGACGGATCCATGTCTTGACTTGGAGCAAGACCACCGTACACCTCCGGTTTTCATCACCATTCACCGGTAGGTGTTGACAGAAACACACATTCTCTCGAAACCACACTGACTTGTCAAGGATACGGAAGTTTATTCTCGCAAGCCTTGGTATGTTACCCGAGATACATAAATAGCGTTTAAAAATATTAACTGCCAAGCAGATGATCCATATTCTCTAGATCATATGACTAGTCCAAGATTCAACAAACTTGTTATCCGCCCATTGATCGACAGATTGTACGACGAGTATGACTACTCAATAGGTTCGCATTCCTCCCCATCTGTATATCTTCACCATGTCTACTAGCAGCGATGCATGTCCTCCGAGTCTCAAACAAACCACTGACTTACTATAACCAGTATATTGCCTTTTGGCAAACCGTGTTCAATTCATACGAGAACAATCCAGCGTTGTTCATCAAAGCACCAGCATCGCCAGAGCCAACCTATGCGAGCTACTAGCCATCCGCATGATTCGAAACTTTCAGGAGGACAATCCTGGCCCAGGCGGGTTACTCACACTGTCTAAAATACTCGTTGAAGGCTTTGATCCTTTCTCGGGTGCCCCAGAGGACATCCAAACTTCCGGTCGCTACCCTCAGTGGCCAATCCAAAACCGCGGTGGACACGAAAGAAAGATCACGGCCCTCGAGTTGGCCATCATCTCTGAGAGCAAGAACTTTATCAGCTCGCCGGGTTGCCAACGAGTCATTGAGGCAGTGTACCAGGGGTGGATTGTGTACACGCCATTGTCATTTGTCGACCTCTTACCGAACCACTTCGAGTATCAGCCTGTGTCTCTCTACGATCCCCAGAAGGCGCCTTTGCTCAATCATCGTCGCCTTATCGTGCCGCGTTCTCGATATGCCATCGAGTTTATGCAATACATTGTTCTTGTTGTATTCTACATCTTGACAATGATGCACCGCGGTACCAACGCTCTGTGGATATACGAGACGCTCTTTATACTCTACTCGGCTGGTTGGGTCCTGCATGAGTTTGCCGCCATTATCGAACATGGATGGACCATTCACTCACAGAAGCTATGGTCATTTCTAGATCTCACCTTTACGCTCATTTTCACCATATATGTTATAATACGGGGTTGCGAAGTCACTATAAAGTCTGTGGAAAGGGGCATGGCGCTCAACTTCTTATGCCTGGCAGCACCTGTGCTACTCACTCGACTAGCTTTCAACATTCTTCCGGACCACATTGTCTTCATATCGCTCCATGCAATGATGAAGGAATTTGTAATCCTGAGCTTCCTGGCAACTTGGTGCTTCACTGGGTTCCTACTGGCACTGCAGTGGTTAGCAACAGGAGATGAATCGACAAATATTCCTGGGGACTTTACCATCATCAAGTGGCTATTATGGATCTGGTTTGGTCTGGATGGAACTGGCATCGAGGCATCTGTTCAGTTTCACGCTATCCTCGGACCAGGTCTCACGATCGCTTTTGCATTTCTCGGAAATACGCTGTTCCTCACTATTCTCGTCGCACTGCTCACGAACCGGTTCTCAGAGATTGTCACGTCAGAAACTGTCGAGATACAGTTTAGGCGTGCGGTGTTGACATTCGAAGGGGTCAAGAGCGACGCTATCTTCGCTTATCCACCGCCTTTCAACCTATTCGCCCTTGCTATACTTCTTCCCTTGAGATTCTTTCTTTCACCACGAACCTTTCACTTCACACACGTTACACTTGTCAGAATATCCAACGCCCCGTTACTACTTGTCATTGGTCTCTACGAGAAGCATTGGCAATGGACTACAGTATCAGGAAGGAAGTCATCTAGACCGTGGCAATTCACAGGTTTCTCGCCTCATGGTGATATACAGGCTGTTTTCGAGGTTGAACCGCCGTTATATGTCCAAGAGGAAGCTCACGAGCTGGATGGGTTGAGCGAAATGGGGTTTTCGGACAATGATGCAGTGTCCAGGTTGTCGAGGGAGATGAGACCTCCAGTAGTGTTTTCACTAAGCAACGCAAAAGTAGGGAGTCCGAGGTAGGGGACAGTGATTGAGATTAAATACATTAAAATAACAGGATCTAATAATAGAGCGGTGAGGCCATGATCTGAGGCCCAACCCCGGACATCTAGTCCTCAGTTGGGCTCCGCTGAAACAAGACAACGTGGCCGAGTGGTTAAGGCGATGCCCTGCTATCATTGATCGTATAGGCATTGTGTTCGCACGCGCAAGTTCGAATCTTGTCGTTGTCGCTTTGATTTTTGCCATTTATATATCGATTACCCTGAGAGATGGCGATGAGAAGGTCGGTGTTGAGGTTGGGATGGTGGCGGTGGTGACCAACACATTGACAAAGAATTAGTCCTGACTGTGAGAACCTACCTCTTAGTTTTTTGTTTTTTTTTTTCTGCTTCGTTATACTTATCCAAAGTTTCTTCTGATCCTGAATGCTTGCCGACAGCTCCAAGTTCAAGAGAGCAACTTCGCGCCGGTCAGACAGGACGATGTTAAATCTCGGTAAAAGCCGTTCGATGATGTTTTCATTCAGTTATTTCTAGTCCGTTTCTGGCCTTATTATTTCTTGATCATGCCACAAGCTGAGTGCTGTACGGAAACAAGCCAGTTGTCAAAGGACGCCAACTTTACCTACCTATGGGTCGAGACACCAACATCCCCGTGAAGAGCCGAGTTGTTTCATATGAAACGCACCTTGACCACGTAGACAAAAAAAAAGGCGAACAAATCGCTACGTAAACCCTCATGCAAAACTTATAAATTGATCAGTGTTCCTGGTTCAACCAAGTGTCCGTCTTGGTCACTCCGGCGACCGTCCGAGAGTCAAGAGGAGCCAAACTCGGTTCAAGCATTGCCAACTCATACACATACCAGCATCTCTCAAGCATCAATCTACTCTCTCAGAGCCGAGTTTCTTCCTACCCCCTGTACCGGACCCGTCATGACCCGTCTTTGCATGGTCCCGCATCAACCCACCACAAGACAACGTGGCCGAGTGGTTAAGGCGATGCCCTGCTATCCTGCATATCTAGGCATTGTGTTCGCACGCGTAGGTTCGAATCCTGCCGTTGTCGCTTCAATTTTTTGTTCTTTTTACCCCTTGATATCATCATCTTTTGCTCCCGGTCTTCTGGTTATCATCTCTCTTGATCTTCACGTCACGAGTCTTTCTGCGGGTGTTACTCTCTTGTTCGGTCCCCAAACCCGCTGTGTAGAGCCTGGACTAAAATCTCCTTCTCATTTTTCTATCTGTAGCTCATAAATACCTCAATTGCATTGCTTGGCTTCATTTTCGCTTCCCATCTACCGCCTCCGTGCCCAAAGTTCCCCAAAACGCCAACTTCCGGTCTAAATGTGGGGCCGTGTGGGGCTCTCCGGCGCCGACCACCGGACCTTGGTGAGACGGGCTCCAGTCCGTCTCGAGAAGGCTTTCCCGGAAATGCCCTCTACAATGTGGCCGAAGAATTCTTGGGCTGCTTCCTAGGAGACTTATCCGAATGATTTGCAGGCCGGGTTACTTCCATTCATAAACACTTAGACATTAATGACGGTATTCCTTTTGCAGCTCACAAAACAGCTGTCCCAAGTCCCCCAATCGCAAGGAAGTCAAGTCTGAAAGAGGTCAAGCACATTTCCAACCTGATAGCCATTGAGAATGCCTAGATAGCTTAGCATCAGCTTCTAGGTTCCTTGTTTCTCCAGCTTGACTCATCACCCTCCAGGTCCCGGGTAGCCTTGTTGTGGTACGGCAAGATTCATTTGCGTTCTTTCAATTAGAGCATAGAATGTTGCATCAATGTTTGGATCCCCGTGTTCATCATAAAAGATGACAGAGGGACTCAGAGCCACTATGCGGTGTTGCGAGCAAAAGCGGTCCAGCGATAACGAGACAATGAGAATGAGGTCCAGTGTCTGATACATCACAGCTCACTGAGTCAGATGTATGACGACATCGCAACTTCTTCCCAACCTCACGTCGAAGGAGACCACTTCGAAGCAAGACACTGGTTCATTTTGTTTGTTATACAACATCTCGGTACACTTAATATACACATCATTTCTCCACCATCTTTTACAAGTCAAGACTCCCCATCCCTGACCAAATGTCCCGTAATGCCTTTCCCATCCCAAAATGCTATTTTTCTATAAGGCGACTTTCTCTTCCTCTCTCCCTTCTCAGTCTGAAGATGACGTGACTAGCAGACTTCATCCCCTCCGTTAAATTTCGCCGTAACACAAAAAGATTACAAGACATTAATTAGTGGAGATGTGCAGGCACCTCTTTGGGGGCTTCTTAGGCCTTCTTCTCGGGGGGTTGGCTGTTGCCGAACATGCCAGAGAAGGAGCCCATCATGCTGTTCATAGCCTCCTTCTGGGCCTTCTCCATCATCTCGGCCTCCTCCTTGAGCCACTTCTCACCATTCTCTCGGATCTGCTTCTCAAGCTCCTCATAGTTCCTCTGGCCACGCTCACGGGCAATGTCTTGCAACATCTTGCCCTGGGCGAAAGCCTCGGTGGGGTTCGGCTCGCCCTCGGGGTTCACCATCATGCTCATGTTGCTGGGGTTCAGGCCGAGTAAACTTCCCAGGGCACCAACACCAGAGCTGTGCTTGTGCTTGGCAGCGAGTTGCTTGGCGTTAAACTCCTTACGGGCGATGGCCTCACGACGGGCAAACTCGGTAGGGATGTGCTTGCCCTCGAAGGACTTGATGACCTTGCGGACATCCGAGTACTGCATGGTGTGGATGTATTCGAGGAAGGGGATCAGACCAACGAGCTCCTTGTCACCGGGCTCACCCTTCCAGGGCTGCAGGACAATGGCGTTCTCGGGTTGGTTGCGGACGTGCTTGGCGTTGGTGTCGATAATGATGACCTTGGAGAGATCACGGTTGAGGTATGACAGGTCCTGAAAGGTCAGCGTAAGTTGACGTTAAATGGAGGGGTTAAACATACCTTAACGACCTCGCCATCCTCAAACTTGGTAGCCTCCCTGTAAAGAGGCCAAAGGATGAAGCGGAAGGGATCCAGTTTCCTGAGAAGAGGCTCACCAGTGGCGAAAGGAACAGTAGTGAAGAGAACCAGCTCGTAGTACTGGCTGAGGTATCGGATGAAGTAGTCCATGCCAGGTCGCTTGGCGATTCTCCAACCGTGCTCGCGAGTCCACTCGCTGTGCACAAGGAGGTTATCCAAGCTCAGACAGAGAGTGTAAGGGCGCTCAAAAGTAGGGTCGGGGTCGGGAAGCAGCTTCTCGAATGAAGGTTCCTGGTAGTAGGTGACAGATTCGGTCATTCGGGCCTTGGCACGCTTCCACCAGAGACCGAGACCAGGACCATTGGGAATATCGGAATGACGATCGGCCTCGATGGTATCCTCCCAGTTGCGACCCATGTATAGCACGGCAAGGGTACCACCAGCAGCGGTCGCAACGAGCATGAATCTTGTCCACCACTTGCGGTTGCGATCCGAGGTTGAGACATATTCCGATCGCTCCCGTCCACCACGACCGCCTGAGGCCTCTTCCTCAAGCTCCTGTAGAGCCTGCGATGGCTTCTTCTTATCGCCTTCCATCTCATATTCCAACGTTGAAGGAATACCCTGTGTCAAGTCAGGGAGCTTATGGAAGGGTATTTGTTCGCCCTCCTTCGGGGCCTCGGGCGACTGTTCTCCGGCCTTGTCGACATTCTGCTCGGAAGACTTGGCGGCATTCTCGTTCGCTGCGGCATCGGCATCGTTCTGGGGTTGCGCGGGCTTCTTGTTTGTCTCATTGGGAGGCGATTGGCTTGAAGGGTCCTTGTCCTTGGAGTAGGCTCGAAGCCACGGCGACACAAAGACGGGAGCTGCTGCTGCGGGACGGATTCGGAGAGCAGGCGATGCGGCGGGCCTCGACAGACGAGCTGCCGTCAAGCCCAAGCGCGAAGCCTGGGCCACTCTAGACAGCATGGCTAAGATTGAAGAAGGAGTCCCGGATAATACCACAAGAATTGGGGTGGCTGCTGGCGCGGGAGTCGATGGCGAAGCGGACTCGACTTCAATGGCGTAGCTTGACGAAGTTGGTCTGATTGCTCCGCCGTCGCACGCACCGCGCCCGTCGGCTGTGGAAAAAAAATCGGACGGCGGGCAAGTAGTGGGGCTTTGGCTTTGGAGAGAGTCGCCGCGGATTAGCCGGGGTCACGGACTTTTAGATTAACCGATGGCGTCATGCCTTGATTGGTGAGACCTTCACGTGAGGCCCTGGTCACGCCCCCATCATGAAGCAGATTCCGATTCCCCGCCGTCCCCCTCCATGATGCTCATGTCATCCAGTGAAGGCCCCTGCTCACTCTCCCCCAGGTTCGGTTCATGGCGCCAATGCCCATCTTCTTACGTTGAAGGCGACATTGAACGGCGGCATGGCCTTTCCAATTTGTAACCCGAACCCTCATCTCCTTCCCCTCACTGTGCCTCACGATCCAACCATCTTCTGAGTGGGCGACAAGTCAAAAGAATTGACTTTGCTGGTTCTTGAACCAATTTTCTCTCTAATTCGCCACGACCCCAATTCCCGCTGATTATCCCGACTACCCGAGAGACACCATGCTGGCCTTCTAGAGGGTGGTCTCCTTGTCGTTGAATGCTACTACGCCATGGCACCACCCTCTATGATAAGCCTCGTTCCTCGAGACCGACCGCAACGACCCTGGCGACCTGCTGAGGCCATATCATCATCTTAATTTGCGACCGTTGTCATTGCGCAAGGATTTGATACAAGCCTCTTTACCCTTTTTTTCATAGACCGATTCTCCTCGCCACCTCGCCTAGCAGATTCTACACTGGAACCGCGTCACGACTCTACCACCTCATAACATGGCTCGACGAACGAGCAAGAGTTCTGTTTCTCGCCCGGTGGGCACGTTGCGCATTGTTATGCCTTCGTCTTCTGGCCGGGCGCAGACCGCATCCGCGAATCCGACCTCTACCAAATCAGTCACCGAAGAGGACGTGAATAAGCTCTCCATCGCCGACCTCACCCTCGATACTCCTCTCATCCCCCTAAGGCCGAAACGTCGCGTTCCTAGAACACCATTCCACTTCCTATCACTACCCGCCGAAGTCCGCATCCAGATATACACCTACTTCTTCAATGACGTCGACACAGTCCTCGACCTAGGACCACAAAACTACAAGCAAGTGCACAAGAAACTTGGTCTCATGAGAGTATGCAGACAGGTTCATGATGAGGCAACCTTTGCCTTTTACAGCACGCGTACCTTTCGCCTATTCCCCACCTTTCCCGGCCGTTACTTCAAGAGCAAGAAACCTCTGCTAGCGAGGCTGAAGCCGCAACAGCGTCGGTGCATCACATCTCTAGAATTGCGCCTCGGTCCTGGGTGGAATGCGCCGCCCAAGGGGTGGGTCGTCAACCCGGCGCTTGGGCTCTCTGATTGTGTCGATGTGCAGCGGCTCAAGGTGTTTGTCGAGATCGATCCGAGCGACAGCGCAATTAGAGGATTCCGCCGTTCGGATGGATTTTACGAGGGGTTCAGTGTGAACCTTCTCACTGATGTTTTAGAGGGACTACCCTCTGTTGATACGGTTGAATTTGACGGTTGGACCAGCGTTAAGCAGTCTGGTGCCATGATGCAAGGCCTCATGGAGGCTGTTACACGGTTTGGCTGCGCCATTGAATGGGGTCCTGAGAGAGGATGGACCGACGCGATGGAGGACGACCAAGATATCCCAGTCACTGCAGTAGTGTACCCGGAAGGCCTTCCACATCCCGGTTACGAGTCACACGGGTTGATGGCTCTGGCCTAGTCTTTACCGAGTGTTTGCATTCGTGCCAATGATTTCACGATAGTAACGAGTACAAGGGGTCTTTTGATATTGGGTTTATGCAATCAGATAGCACTTGGATTCATCCACCTCTGTTCTACAATGTTCGACTTTGAAACTTCCTTATGCATGGCCTGTCCCATCCCAACGTGTGGTATCGTCCGCCTCATTCTAGATGCAAGTCTCTCATCATAACCAATACTCAGTCTCATACTCAGCTCACTACGCCAGACTACTTATTGCGCTCCCAGAAGAGCAAGCGCATTCCGCAGTTCCTTGACCGCCGTTGGAACATCTTCAAAGTTCAAGGCCGATATCGCCCACTTGGCATGTTTCTGCGCCTGGTTGATATCCCTATGATCTGCCGTAAAGCCGCCCACGCTTTGCGCCGGCACAGGGGTAGGCACCGGCGCGGGAACAGGAGCTGGAGCCGGCACATACGCCTGAGGAGCCGGCGCCTGAGGGATCGTTGGCGGAGGGTTCGAAACGGCCGGATGGGGCACGCTCGGGGTCGTGGACCAGGAGGGAGGGGCAGACGAGCCGGACGAAGGCTGTGGAGGAGGGGGCGCGAACTGGGAGGGAAGTTTGGTGGGAATCTGAGGCGATGGCTGGAGAGGGATCTGCGTCGCTGGATGAGGAGGGGGTATCTCGGGCACGGGAGAGATGCCGGCCGGCGCTGCAGGAGGTGGTGGAGGAGGCATCTCCGTAAGACCTGGCGTTGGACTCTGGCTCAGTGGAGACGGTACGAAGGGCTCCGGCGCCCTCGCATCGGGGTGCGGCTGGGGAGGGAAGTATCCCGGGTCAGGAATCTGTGGCGGCGCATCCGTGAAGGCGGGAACACTGGGCTCTCCCGCATCCGGCGCGTCCTCCACCGACGCCGGAGGGGGCCCGGTGAGTCTCTGCACATCAGGGTCAGACGGGTCCAGCGCCGGCGTCCCCTCAGGCTCAGGGGCCGCCTTGGGGTTGGAGGCGTTGGGGTCCTTCCCCTCCCGCACGGCCTTGAATATGCGCGCGGCATTCCACTTTGCGAATTTGATCTTTTGCAGTACCTCGTGATCGGGTTCGCCCCACTCGCGAGTGAGATCGAAGAAGGTGGCGGCGGCATCGAATGTGTCAGCTGTCTGTCTGTTGCCGGTCAGAGTGGAGGGCGAGGAGGTTGACGATGCTCTTACCTCGTTACTTTGTTGGCTCGAAGGGTTCGATCGGCGCGGTCAAACGTCTCGTTGGCAAACTGCTCGACGTACGCCTGACCCGCGACATTATCGACAATGGCATCGTCGTCGGCGCGTTCTGTTTTTGTTGACTCTAGACGTTCGATGAGGGTCTTTGTGAACTCAAAGGTCTCGTCGTCCGTGTTATGTAGGCCCTTTCCCACGATCTGGTTAACGGCATGGTATTCACCTAAACTCCAATATTAGCGATCTGTTTAACTTCATGCTGTTGCAAGTGGTAGTGCCTACACCAGTATGAGATGGCGGGCTTGTGGTTCCTCAGCTGATTTGCGCGATTGATAAAGCGACTGACCTCGGGGATCTTGAGCGCGGCTGGAAGAGGTTGTGCCATGATGTTGATATCGATCCCCTAGACGTTCAAAGAAGTATAGAATGAATTATACGAGTAGCAATTACCCTCGTCTTGGGAGATTTCACCGCAAGAATCGCAATGGCGCAAGCAATGAATGTCAAGCCCAACTTCACCCCACCACCTCCTCCTCCTCTCTTGGCTGCCTGCCTAACTTGACGTAACGGTGGCTGGTTCTACGCCACACGGTTCCCCAGGTTTGGCAGCTCACGCCACAGGTGGCTCGAGCTGCTCTCTAACCAATCAGAGACCTGAATACCCCCAGCTTCACATTACACTGTGGCACCAGGTGGCTTTTTCTTTCTTTGGACAATTCCGAAGATGCCACTTTGCATTCGAAGACAAACAACGGATGCTGACCTGGCCTCGGTCTTGACCTTGGAACACAAAGAGATTCTTCTCCTCTATTTATTCTTCTGATCCCAAGTTTTCTCCTTTTCATTACATCTCGTCGTCTGATTCAACTTTTCGTGATGCATAACCCCACCTCTTCTCTGCTGGTGACGTTGACGGCAGCGCTGGCGGCTCTGCCCGCGGCTGACGCTGCCATCTACACCAAGAACTCTCCCGTTCTGCAGTTGAACGCAAAGACTTATGATAAGCTCATCGCAAAGTCCAACTACACCTCGGTATGTCTCTATTCACAAAATACTCATTACTTATTCGCTGACAAATCAGATCGTCGAGTTCTACGCTCCTTGGTGCGGGCACTGTCAGAACCTCAAGCCGGCCTACGAAAAGGCCGCCAAGAACCTTGAGGGTTTGGCCAAGGTCGCGGCGATTGACTGTGACGATGACGCAAACAAGCCATTCTGCGGTTCCATGGGCGTCCAGGGTTTTCCTACTCTCAAGATTGTTCGTCCTGGTAAGAAGTACGGCAAGCCTGTTGTCGAGGACTACCAGGGCCAGCGAACTGCCGGTGCCATCAGCGAGGCTGTCTCGAGCAAGATCAACAACCATGTCGCCCGAGTGAGCGACAAGGATCTGGACTCTTTCTTGGGTGGTGATAAGCCCAAGGCTATCCTGTTCACCAAGAAGGGAACTACAAGCGCTCTCATCCGAAGTATCGCCATTGAGTTCCTTGATGTCATTTCTGTGGCCCAGATCCGAGATAAGGAGAAGGCTGCGGTCAAGAAGTTTGGCATTAAGGATTTCCCGACTCTTGTTCTCATCCCGGGTGAGGGCAAGGAGCCTGTCCTCTACAACGGTGAACTCGTCAAGAAGGACATGGTCAAGTTCTTGTCTCAGGCTGGTCAGCCTAACCCTGACCCTGCTCCCGACAATGGCAAGGCTTCCAAGGCTAAGAAGAATGGAGCCAAGGACAAGAAGAGCAAGTCGACTGAGACCGTCAAGGAAGAGCCTACCGCTGAGTCCGCTTCTGAAGCCGCTGAGTCTGCCATTCCCTCTATCGTTCCCATCGACACCATCACTTCGCTCGAGAAGCTCACCAAGGAGTGTCTCGCCCCCAAGTCCCACACCTGCATCCTTGTTTTTACTCCCGGCGAGGCTGGCGAGAAGGCTGTCGACTCCCTGTCTCATCTCAACACCAAGTATGTCCACGGCGGACGACACACTTTCCCCTTCATCTCCATTCCCAGCGACAGCGAAGCTGCTTCGACTCTGCCCAAGGCTCTTGGCCTTAACGATGAGGTCAACCTGATCGCCATCAACACACGTCGAAACTGGTGGCGTCAGTACCAGGGCGACTTTAGCCTCCACAGTGTTGAGAACTGGGTTGACGCCATCCGCATGGGCGAGGGCTCCAAGAAGAAGCTCCCCGAGGGCTTTAACGCTGAGCCCAAGGCCGAGGGTGCCGAAGAGGCCACCCAGGCTACTGACCCCGAGCCTGAAGTTGAGACCGAGGCCCCTGAAAAGGCTGAGACTGCCAAGGCGGCTGAGGTCGAGACCGAGGAGGAGACCAAGGTTGAGGCTGCGAAGGAAGCCGAAACTGAGGCTAAGCCCGAGGCCGAGCCTGAAGTTGAAGCTGAGACTGAGCCTGAGACCAAGAAGCCTGAGGCTGAGGCTGAGCCTAAGGAGCAGAAGATTGTGCACGAGGAGCTGTAAAGAGGTTGGGTATCTTGAGAATGTAGGCATTAGCTTTGTGACACTATGATTTTTACCGTAAGACAGAGACAAACCTGTACCATACCATACAAAACACAAAAAACTCCGATATATCCATGGATATGCCTGACCCAAATAAAAAAAACAAAAACCTTTGTATGCCACCCAGGTATCAAATCTATTCATCCAACATGACGTCCACAGCGTCACTCCTCTCAGCCGCTCCCTCCCTGACCATCTCGGCACCCTTATCCTTCACTACCTGATCCAGGAACTGCTTCACTTGCTTGCATCCATCCACACCTACCACCAACATACCCTCTAAACGACTAACCTGCACGCGACTCTCGCAAACGAGTGCAGCTACACGGTCACTACCACCCAACGTCGCAACAGTAAGGAACGGCAGTTCCTGCTCCTCTTGGTTGTTAAGGTCCAGAAGAGGATCCGCCGAGTCGTCACCAGCGGCGTATGTAGATGTCGAGCCAGCTGTGCAGGCGGCGATGTAATCCGTCATGGGGATACCGGCGTCGATGAGGGCGAGGGTCGTCGCGTTGAGGAGGGCGGCGAGGAGGGAGCCGTCTTGGGAGAGGACGTGGAGGGAGATTGTGATTGAAGAGTGGGGGAATAGATGGGTGTGAAGATTCGAGGCGAATGCGTTTGCGATTGTGACTTCAATCTCTTGAGTGCGCCTACACCGAATTAGCAAAGCTACCTTTAGCATCATGTGTATAACTCACTTGTCGTTGCGCCCCCTCTTCTTCCGATCCACGCTCGAAAACCCAGCAATAACAACATTAACATTAATAGCAGCAACATCCCTCTGCGCCGTCTGCACACGTCTCTGCTGCTGTCCCTGCTCCGACGGACCAGTCACGACGCACATGACTTTTGTGTGTCCCATCTCTAGGTATGATGATCCGTCTGCGGCATCTTGGGTTCGGATCTGGGCATTGAGACGGCGGAGCTCATTCCAGCGACGGCCGTCTACGCGGAGGAGGGCTAATGAGTATGTTGACGTGTCGAGAGGCATTGTTGTTGTTGTTTGCGCAAAAGGTGCTTGGAGTTGATCGCCAGAAAGGCTGAAGTTTATGGTGGGGGAAATTTCTTTGGAGGATTTCCATCTGTGGCTAATGCTGTGGCTGGTGTCCGGATCTCTGTGGCTGACTGTGGCTGTCACGGAAAAATCATCGGATCAACTCTACGGCTTTGGAACATTTCCCTCTCAACAACTCCGAAAAGCAATCCCGGCCCTTGGCATTGAAGCTCTGATCTCCGAACGAAAAACGCTAGCGGGAGCAACCGACCGATCGGATCTGTCGACATTGTGATGTCACCCTCGGCCGCTCGTCGGTGGGCATTGAACGCCATAATTCCGCATCTGGGTGCAACGAGGGAGGGAACGGAGTTTACGGTGATTGATCCCGAAAGTTTCAGACAGGTTGATTGTTGTTCTGTGTCTGGTTGGTGGGATGGGTATGTTTGTGATATGATTCTGGTTGCGTCTGGTTGATATAAAAGATATGGGCTGTCCCCGATGTAAATGTTGTATATCATTCACTACTGAGCCATCTTGAGCATCACTTCACTCATCAATTGAACAAAAAATCTCATACGCCAATTGATCCAAACTTCACCATGTCTTCCCTCCCCAAGACCTACAAAGCCTGCATCCTCGAAAAGGCAAACTCCCCCTTCACCCTCCAAGACGTTCCCCTAAAGCAACCCTCCCGAGGCGAGATCCTCGTCAAAGTCCTCGCCTGCGGCGTCTGCTTCTCCGATGTAGGCGTCGCAACCGGCCACATGGGCGACGTCTTCCCCCGAGTCCCCGGCCACGAAATTGTCGGCAACGTCGTTCAAATCGGTGAAGGCGTTACTGGTTTCCAGGATGGAGATCGTGTTGGTGGTCCTTGGCATGGTGGACATGATCAGACTTGTCGGCAGTGCCAGAGGGCTCAGTTTCAGATGTGTAATAACAAGGCTGTCAATGGTGTAAGCCGTGACGGAGGCTTCGCCGAGTACGTTCTTCTCCGCGCTGAAGCCGTCGTGCGCGTTCCCAAGGAGATTGATCCCGCCGAGGCAGCTCCTCTACTGTGCGCCGGCGTCACCGTGTTTAATGGAATGCGGAAGCTTCATGTTGAGCAGGGCGCCCTCGTTGCTGTGCAGGGTCTCGGAGGTCTCGGCCATCTGGCAGTGCAGTACGCCAACAAGATGGGCTACGAAGTTGCTGTCCTGTCATCCGGCGACGACAAGGCCCAATTTGCAAAGGAGCTGGGTGCTAGCCACTACATCAACACCAAGAAGTCAGACCCGGCAGCTGAACTGAACAAACTCGGTGGAGCTTCAATCATTGTTCAAACGGCACCCAACCCCAAGGCCATCACTCCTCTCGTCGCAGCTCTCGCACCGGAGGGAAAGCTACTGAGCCTTGCACCCGTCGGACCTGTCGAGATTGACAGCGCAGCTCTTGTCGCTAAGGGAGCGAGCGTCACTGGCTGGCCTAGCGGTCATGCGATCGACAGCGAGCAGGCTATCCGGTTCGCCATGACACATGGTGTCAAGTGTATGATTGAGAGGTATCCTTTTGAGAAGGTGCAAGATGCGGTTGACAGTTTGATCGCTGGAAAGCCCCGATTCAGGAATGTGCTGGTTATGGAGTAGATGGTTGTAGAGTGGTTTGGGGTGATTGGAGTTGGGCGAAGTGAGTGTAGTCGAGGTGTTGAGAGGCGTTGTGTAGATACCAGGTTGAAGCGAAGTAGCACGAAGAAAACATCACTCATTTCATAAAGACTGCCTTTTGAAGTCCTCATCAACATGTCAAATGCCAAGACAATGGCACAAAGCATCTTGACCGGACCCCTTGTACCCTCATTTTTAAGCATGATAATTAAGGACCTGTGTTTGGATCGCTTCAAATCGCTATACTCTTGCAAAGCGTCGTTGAATAAGCCGAAAGTGATATCACTAGCGATATTTTTCACTAATAATCATTATGCAAAAGTTCTCAATGCAAGTTTTCTTCTCTCTCAAGTTCTTCTCATTCCATAAGTTCATCAACCCGATTACTCTTCACCTCATCCATCTGATATCCTACCCTACACTACAAGGGCTCAAAGTTAGCTCAACATTTCACCACGTAACACCAAAAGCAAATATAAAGAACTGTTAATAAAGAGGACACACTAAAAAGAAAGGGCAAAAATCTATCATCTAACATGATCCCCTAACCTCCCCACAATGCGTGTCTCCTTGTTGGCGATCCTGCTACATGATCTCGGACGGTGACGTTGACGTGCCGCGGCACATGAACTTATTAGGAGTTTTATGGAAGGCTGAGGTTGCCGGGGCAGCAGTTTGCGAGAGGCATGGTTGCTGATTATGATTCGAATGAGATGTTTAGGAGGGTTTGAAGTTCCAAGGATTCACTTGAGAGCGTTTGTTTGGAGAAGAAGTAATTGATTGCTGTGGCTTTGATCTCTGAAACACCAAGACCCACTAGCTCTCTCCGCTTTTACCCTGACATCATAAGCCTCACCTCTCAACCACTCTCATCCCATCTCATGCTTCGCTCACTCCCCCGTCTCCAACACATAACCCCCCGCATCTTAACACCCAAAATGAAACCACCACAATCACCGCCCTCATTTACAAAGACACCCTCCGCTCTCCTCGCCGAGACATCCTCCAACATCTCCTCCACAACCGCCCTCGAAGACACCCTCGTCTCGACACTCACACCCTCAACAGCAACCTTCTCTAACCTCCTCCTTCCTATTTTGCATCATGACCATCATGTTTCCAAGTTTGGCCTTATCGCTCGTCTTTTTAGTTCCGTCTCTGAGGACAAAGACCTACGCGACGCGTCCCGCAAGGTAGAAGAGATGACTCTCAAAGCCAACGCCGAAGGTCTCATGCGCAGGGACGTCGCTTCTCTCGTGAAAGCCGTGTATGAGAAACATCAACGTGGGGAAGAGGTGTTGGATGATGAGTCGGCGTATACTCTCTTCAAGACTCACCGCGCGTATCAAAACACGGGCGCTGGCATTCAAGATGAAGCTCTGAGGGAAAAGTACATGGCGGCTGTTGAAGAACGAAATCAAGTCCTCGTAGCAGCACGAAAAACCATCAGCGAATCCGACGAAGGCATCTACTTCTCACGAGATGAACTCGCCGGCGTACCCTCTAGCATCCTCGACGCCATGGCCCTCAACGAAGACGGCACAAAACTCAAAGTAACATTCAAAAAAGGCCATCTAATCTCTGTCATGAAACACGCCATCAATGCTCGTACACGCAAAGCTCTTCTCACAGCCAAAGAACAGCGCTTCCCCGAGAACGTGGCTCGACTCGAGAGAGCTGTAGATCTACGCAACAGCACCGCGAGAATGCTAGGCTTCAAGACACACGGTGCTCTTAAAATGGAGGATAAAATGGCCAAGAGTGTTGAAAGTGTCGTTGCAAGACTTGAAAGGTTAAGAACTGAGCTTAAACCACTTGCTGAAGAGGAGATGAAGACTCTTTATGGGATTAAAAAGACGTACATCAAGGATCACGGCACCGATGAAGACTCGGATGATGCTTCAAGGCTTAACGCATGGGACTGGGCATTCTACGCACGCATCCTCGAGAAAGAGCGATACTCTGTTGACTCGCTCCTCATCTCCGAGTACTTTGAGGTTAACCATAGTCTCAAGGGCATGCTGGGCATTTTTGAAGAGTTGTTTGGCATGGTCTTTATCCCCACCGATGCGCCGACGTGGCAGAAGGACGTCACCGTGTATGAAGCATGGGACTCTGAGGAGCAGGGCGGAGGATTCTTGGGATATCTGTATCTTGACCTCTACGCGCGAGAGGGTAAATACTCTGGTGCTCATAGCTCCCTCATCCAACCAGTAAGTAAACCCATCTCATACAAAACATCTACTAACATCCCCAGGGCTTCACAACACCCGAAAACACACGCCACTACCCTTCCTCCTCCCTCGTAACATCCCTAATCCACACCCCCTCTCGTCCAACGCTCCTCATGCACTCGGAGCTCAAGACAATGTTCCACGAGCTCGGTCATGCCATCCACAAGCTCGTAACGCGAACGGCGCACCAGCACGGCTGTGCCCGCGACTTTGTGGAGATTCCCAGTATTCTCCTCGAGAGTTGGATCTGGGTTCCGTCTGTCCTGCGTCGTTTGGGTCGTCATTATAGCTACCTAAATGACGAGGGCCTGGCCTTTTGGGAGAGTCAGAAGGGTGAGCGGGAGAGAACGAGTGAGATGTTGCCGGAAAAGTTGGCGTTGGATCTTGCGAAGACGAAACATGTCAACGGGGCACATGCGATGCTCCATCAAGTCTTCCTTGCCTTGTTTGATCTTACCATTCACAACGCCGAGGAAGGTCATCCCGTGGATACCACTGAGCTCTGGAACAAGAGCAAGTCGGAAATCATGGGTCTATTCAGGGAAGACAGCATCGGCCAGGCTTCATTTGCCCATTCATTCAGAGGATATGATACTGCATATTTCACTTACGCCCTGTAAGCTTCCCTCTCCCATAGTATCAGCTCATGCACTCACAGTCACAGGTCCAAAGTCTACGCCACAGACCTCTGGGTTAGCGCCTTCAAAGCAAACCCCATGGACAAAGCCGCCGGTCTCAAGTACCGTCAACTCGTCCTGCAACCTGGAGGCAGTCAACCAGAGCTCAAGAGTCTCACCAACTTTCTAGGACGTGAACCCAACGATGAGGCCTACTACTCCGAGATCACCAGTTCACCAGACACACAAGGTCTCAACACAATGCACCCATCGGCGCTTCTGTAATTATAGCAACTAAACAACGCTTATATGCCAAAGAGGGTATCGTGACAAGCTCCATCATAAATTACATCATGTACGATTGATTAGTGCAGCAGCCTCAACCTCGGGAACGGCGCTGCTTCAACATCCACCACAACCAGTCCCTTCTCATTTAGACTCACACCCACATCCGTGATGGGCGTAATCTTTCTCGTGTGTGCCACCTCTTGTCGACTAACACGGGCGTCATCTCGCGGGATCCATAGAACAGGCTTGGGCCTCCAGAGCTCGGGTGGCCAATAGTTGGACAACTCTTCATCAATCTCGTAGTCAAACTCGGGCTGATCGTCGACGTGAATCAGCTTTCGCAGGGCGATAAAGTCTTCGTAAACCTCGGGGTGAAAGAATCGCTTCAAAAATGTCGGGGGCTGATCGGACTCAGACGACTCATTACCACCCACGAGAATCCACTTGTTCAGAAACTTCATGACGGGTGACTCTTTCGCCTCCGTCTTCAGCTTCTCCTTTGTCATCGACTTGATCCATTCCGTCGTCATCAATCCGAGGCCACCTGCTCCTTCGACCGCTCTTGAACCTTGGGGTCCCTCGTGCACATGGGCATCCTCGTCGTCGCTCGGGGCGTCCTCCATCTCTTCGCCAAAATTCTGTTCGGTATCAAAGTAACTGGCAGCAGTACCTGCACCGGCCTCGCCTGATTCGGCAGCCGCCTGCAACCTTGCTTCTGCCGCTGCCTTCTCTTCCTGCTGTAGCTCCTCCTCCAACGACAGTGTCTGCGGGAGATTTGTGAGTAGCGGCGAGATCGAATCGCGGAGGGATAGGTGAACAAGGCCGGTGATGATAAGGAAGATAAGCATCATGACCATGGGCGGGAACGCAAACTTGAGGGCGAAGAGTCCAATCATGCAGATCTCGGCCAAGTATAACCCGACGATGAGATGGATCAGGGCGTTCGGATAAAACAAACCCAGACTGTCCATTTCCGAGTCGAAGACGTAGAGAATGTTGTATCGATAAACGATGCGCACAAATGTCATTCCGGCACAAGCAAAGATGAGGATCAGAGGAGCAATGCATGTGTAAGAAAGGGCTGCCATAGAGTTAGTTACGTCCCCGTTACGAGATAATCCTGTAGCCAATACTTACCAATGACGGCCATGTTGGTGTAAACAGGGTATACACCACCCCATCGAGGAGGCTGTAGTTTATACCAAATATTGAACCGAGCCCTTGGGATCTGTGTGAGCTTTGCAAAGCCATAATGCCGAATAAGTTCAAAAATGTGTAGTAAGCTAGTGGCGCCAATGGCCAGGCACTGGACGAGGATATACGACAGGTAAAAGTTGGACGCCTTGGGGAGATTCTCGGCGAGAAGGTCAGGTGTCTTCAACGGCTCCTTGATGATGGTCATGACAGTTGCCGAGGCCGCCGAGGTAAGAGTCGTGATCAAAAAGACCTGCACGATCTGGAATGCAAAGTAGACCTCTTGTGTAAACAGTTCGACCAACACCATAGACGGAATACCAGCCCTGATACCGCAGACTACACAAGTTAGCAGGGGAATTATCACGGGGGAGATGAAGCATACATCTAAGCATCGCAGGGACCAACGACATCCAGAACGACAGAGCAATGGCGGGCAGGAAACCCTGGAGAAAGCCAGTAACGGCACCTGGCAACAGCTTGATCCAGGTGAGGAAGGGGAGGCTGCTGAGGAACTTGATGTTGGAGATGATGCCGATAAAAGCGGATGGAATTGACCAAAAGATGATGGCGACTGTGACCAAACCCATAATGAGAAAACGACGAATGATTCGTTCCCACCAACGCATCCTCAGCGAACTCCAGACAACCTCATCGGGACGGACACCCAGAATACGCGGTGCAAGCTGCAGAGGTCGATGGTGAGCCACTATTTGGTGAGCAGCCTGGGCGCTCTCCTGGGTATCGAACTCGATAAAGGCGGCGGGCAGGGTTGTGCCATCTCCTCGACGAACCTGACGGCGTAGCTTGAAGATTTCGAGGTTGAGTTCCTTGAGTCGCTTGCGGCACCACCGAATGGTATCGACACGTCGAAAAAAGTTGTGAAGGGGTCGGTGATGGGGTCGAACTGTGACTGGAATCCATTGAGCGGCCACAGACCCACGGACGTCGGGGAGGTCTGGGTTGAGTCCGTATGGGTGGACATACTCTGGATCTTCAGCCGACTTTTCGAGTAAGTCGTGTGTGTCGGTCTGAGACACTTGTGTCAGGTTAGATTTGAAACCTTGGTCTTGGCCATTCTCGTTCTGTGTGTTGTCATTTTCGGTAATCTCGATACGAGGTCCACTAGATCGAGGCTGCTCGCTGTCGGTTTCTGTTCTGATTGATGAATTGGAGGGTGCAGCGCATGGCTCGGCAGAAGAGGACGTGGTTGGTGGTTGAATCTTTAGCTGCTTCTTGCGGGCCATGTTGGCCTTTTTGATGAGCGTGATCTCGGCCTTTTCCAGTCGTAGTGCCGTCTGGTCTCTCTCCTCGACGAGCTTGATGAGGGCCTTGGCTGTTCGGGGGATCCACACACGCTTGACCGCATCGCCATAGAGCTTCCGGATACGAGCTTCGTCGAGATAGCGTTCGGGTATGGAGGTGACTAGGAGGGTTCTGGATGATAGACGCTTGGCATAGTGAGGCGAAGAGAGAAACGCTTGACGAATACCGACGTAGTAGATACACTCTCGGCTGATTGTGAAGAGGACAAAGCCTAGGTTGGTTAGATTCGGTACTTTCGTGACTGGACTAAACGGTCGAGTAAGTATCGCCTATCACTTACCAAAGAATAACCACGCGACGACGACGTGTGCCCACATGCGCCTGGGGTCCTTGATGTTACCAATGGTCAAAATATCAAGCTGGTTAACGCCATTGTGGCCGGTGATGTGGACGGCAAAAAGGATAGGCCATGTAATGCAGATGCCGACGAGGAAGATGTTGCGCAAGACTCTGAGGTAGCGCAGAAAGAAGAAGCCATCAAGGGAGCTATGGTTGAGGATGAAGGTATCTGGGATCTTGAAGAAGGGTATTACCCAATTGAACCAACCATTAGGGAGGATGGGTGTTGCCGGGCTATCGACAGTTAGTACACCATATAAAATGATCCTGGGGTTTCATACTGTGGTGATCTCAGACTGGGCATTGTCCGAGGAGCATAGACGCGACCGCATTTCCGGCGAAAGCAGCAGAAGAAAAGCAGGCAACATGTGGCATAGACGGCAACGGGAATAAAGGTAGCTCCGAGGGATTGCAGAGAGGACGACTTTTCGTTGCTGTTGGCGCTGAGGGTGCCTCCGCTACTACCATTCCTGGTAGAGCCGACACGGGAATCATCACCTTCCTGGGAGAAGTTAGACAATGCGGTTGATACGTAAAGGAGCGGACGAGACGCACAACACCGAACTGAAAGTCCGTCCTGGGAAGGAGGGAGGCCCAACTGGAGGTCATGATGATACTGCCGGACCGGCAAAAGCAGGATCCGACTGAGAAACGAGAATGGAGCGATTGGTGATGATGGCTCGCAGCGACAGTAGACGATTGCAGCGCGGCATTGTCAGAGCGCGAGAATAATAGCAAGAGAGCCAAGCATAGCTTGGATGTCTACGAGAGACAGATACCAACGATGGTTGCTGGAGATGTCGCAATGTCGAGTCAATGTGGGATGGGATGTTTCTGAGAGATGGAGCCTTGTTGGTTCGTTAGGTTGACAGGTAGGAAGGAGTGGGCGGGCTTCTTGACACCTCAGGACCCGACACGTTTAGCGGGGACCGCCAAGGGGAGTTTGAAGTCGGGTAAAAGGTGTGAATGTGTGTGTGTGGGCGCGTGTGGGCAGCGTAAGCCGTTATAAACAGGGGCTCGCGGGGCATTAAATTAGTTGGGCCGGGACTGCGCTGCAGGTGAGCTCGATCCGATCCATGGAGAAATGTCTCGGAATCCCCTCTCGTCCGTTGAATTCAGGGCAAAGGCCTTTCTCCTCCCGCTTTGTGATTGGGGGGAGGGTGGCCCGTTGAGTTAATGTCTTGGCAACAAAGGTGAGGAAAGCGGGAGAAAGTCAAAAAGATGGGGAAATCACACACGTACCCGATCTTGGGATAAAAGGGAATGAGGAAAAAGAAAAAGGGTGTGATGTGATGGAGAAGGTGGGAAATTTGACGAGAGGAGGCGTTGAGCTGTGTTGAAATGTGATTCGCGATGATCAAAATCAGCTAAAAAATCAACCCGGATGAGAAAAAAAAACAGGGGTCGCCATGGCCGGTAAGCCATTCCGTGTCCCCTACAAAGACGCCAATCATCATCTTTTTTTTGCCTGGGCATCATGCAGGCTGCAGCCCTGGATAACGAAAAAACCAGGGTCCAATCGCCATGGAGACGGGTCAAGGGTTTGAGGAGGTGACAATTGCGCAAACAGACGGACGGGAGTCCTTCAGTGGTCTAGACCTCTACAGACAAAGCACAACGACGCCATTTCCCGCGGATCAGAATCTCACACAGACCTTCCCTCGTCGACGATCCCGCGCTACGAATTGCTTTTGTGGCTCCTTTATGATCTGATGTCGCATGTGGCGAGTCAAGGCGAGAGAGACACGGCAAGACAAATGACGGGGAGGGAAAAGGACAAGGCTAAGAAATCACATTTCATCATCTATCAATAATTCACACAAGAAAAAAAAAACGTCGTCACCTAGAGCCTGATTGCTGCGCCTCAAACGGCGTTGCCGTTGCCGCAAACATCACCAAATGCAGCAAGCTGAAGCCCACCCTCGGACATGTTCGAGAGCTGAAGTCCAGGATTCACGGTCGGGATTCTCCTTTGGGAAGTCTTATCTTACAGGGGAGGGGGCCCCGGGGATACAGCACATCTCGGCGTGGATGGTCCGGGCATTGATTGGGGATGCGTCTGTGCCTCCGGACGAAACAACTTTAACCTCCCTGTCGGGTCCCATCGAGAGCGACAATTCGTCATGGCTGTCTCTGGATGCGACAGCAACGGTGCTGCCCGCTATCCAGGGAGGGGACCTGGCCTCCTCATCTCGCGTTGGAATGGATAGATCGCCATCGTAAAGGTAGATAGATTTACCCCTGTTCAGCCCATCTTGAGTGGCTGTGCATTCGTGGCTGGAACAGGCCTCCCACTTACCGCTCGTAACGATTACCGGCTTTAGCGATTCGCCCCTGTATAGCGATGACATCATGAGCAAGACCTCGGTGTTCGGAAAGAAGAGGCCAGTGTTGGGTCCAAATGATGCGGTTTTTCACAATAATGTTGGTTCAGTGAAACTCGTAGATCTTCAATTCATCCGGCTTTAACGCCCTCCAAGAGTTTAGGGCCGGGGACACACCCATGTAAATCATGTCATCGGTGACATTCTCTCCCTACTAGACGCGTCTGCAACAGCTGAAAGATGCTGTCAACTAGGACATGCCCTTGAAACCATTAATACTGCTAGTAATGGTATAGGTTGGGGCGGATATTACCGGACTGACGGATCAGTTTCTTGTTTGCCCTGACAAGCATCCACCTCAACGGCCAGGCCAGTAAAACAGCACCAATGGAAAAGACAGCACTCGCAAGCATAGGAATGGTATAACGTGGCGCGTTCCACTTTGGCCAAGGGTACTAGACAGGTCAGACATGGAAAAGGTTAACCTTGGGAACGGGACGACCTACAGGGCCGTAGATGGCAGAGATTGATTCAAAGGTGTTGACAATGACAAGAGAGATTGCTTTCTTTTCTTTGTTCTGGCCGCAGATTGCCGATACCCAACCAATGATGATGTTATTGGCAGAGTAGACTCCCATGGCAAATGTACACATGGCAAAGTACCCGGCCCCAATGTCCAGAGTTGTACAAGCAAACACGAATCCAAGTACCGCAACACACTTGGAAGCCGTAATGTGCCACACTCTTTCATTAAAGTGTCCTACCCTGGTTAGCTTGTTCCGAGGGCAGGTCGGGTAACAGCATGCGGCATTCCTATCCACTTACCGGAGCTTGCGGCCTATGCAATGGAGATGACACCCGACACAAAGTAAGGGGGCAAGTCAGCGCCAGGATGACATTCCGAGAGAACCCCAGAGTTTCAATAATAGTCAGGGAAAGGTTTTTAAAGTTGCTGGCGGCCAAGTGTAGGTGGTGGATGAATAGTAGAACCCAAAGATATGGGTCACGCAACGCCTCGGCGAGACCGGCCCAAGTGCTGGTGCTAGCCTTGAGACGGACGGTATCCTCAGCGATGCGTGAAGCTGTGAGGTTACGTTCCTCTTGAGCTAACCACCGAGTATTTTATGACTCGTTGGGTAGGATAAACAGAAACAATAGACACGACAAAGGTGATAATACGTTAGAGGAGAAATAACCACCTCCATCCTGCGAGACCGGCGATACCGTTCATCTTAAAAACGCCAATAACAATAAGGCCACCGAACGCGGTGCCGCAAATGTTGTAAAGAAGATAGAAATCCTCGTAGCGATTTAATTTTTATTATAAAACATGGACAACATATAAAGTGCACCGGGATAGAAAGGAGCTTCGACAACACCGAGGGAGGAACGGGTGGGGAGTAGTCCTTTAGAATCTTTGGCTATGGCTGTGAGGGTGCTGACGACGACCCAAAGAGCCATGAAGGGTGCCATGAATTGGGACGGCTGGATTCCAGTGATGAGCATGTCTATGGGTGTCAGCCTATGGTGTTCTCTCACGTGGACTTGAGATCGAGCACTCACTGCTGGGTACCTGGCCGAGGATACAACCGACAAAAAGGATGGCTACCGAGGCTTGATACTGAGGTAACAGAGCTTTCGAGCCTTTCCAGCGGACCCCAGCTGACAAGATCCTCTCATACGCCTCAATCAGTTAGTTCGCTTTGAATTTTGCCTTCTTAAACAAGCTGGATGACCATCGTCACTGGACACCTGGGCCTTTTTTGCGCGATGTGAGTGTATTGGCGATGGCTTCTCCTCTAATCCATGAGTCGAGACGAAGACGGATCCCCATCACTGACAACGTGTGAAAGACTCCGTAGCTGGAATGGACCCCTGCAGCATGCATCGCTCAGCTTATGAGCTCAATAGGGCTGTCGAGTGATGGGATGTGTGCAGCCGCCACTAATGGTGCAGCTCAGCTCTAAGCGCCTCGAAGGCGTACATGCATGCAACCGAGGCACTGGGCGCTTATGGTTCCCCTGAAAGACAACCCGACGTTCACCAACATTTATTTATAAAGATGTTTTAATTTTCAGAAAAGGCGTGAAGAGTTCAACGAGGCAGAACGGTTCTATATGAAACGCTTCCCTATCCTTTATCTATGCTCGACTTTGTCAATGTCATCCTTGAAAGACGCTGGTCGACCAAATGCGGCATGCAAATCTTACTATCCTCCAAGCCGCAAGAGACGAGCCTCTCGGGTCGAATCGAATAGCCCATCAAGGCAAGGTGATGCTCTCTGTTATTTTTGGCCGCCGGCTTGTTCAGCTGGTCTGGTGGGTATTGCTGCGGCCAAGCTGAAAGCCTGAAACTGCTAAAAAGTTGTGTTGGCACTTAAGCGCCAGCCTGAATGTTTGAGTCTGCGTCCTAAAACAGAATCGATGATATGAAAGGTGTAAAGAGAGAGAGAATAAAAGGCCGTTTATGACTTTAGTTTGTTGTCAACTCCTTCAGCTCATAATTTTGGCTCCTCCAAACATGCGTCACCTCCAGCAATCCGCTCCCATAACCTCGCATGCCTCATCCCAGGAGCAAACCATGCCATGGCTGGCCCCTTCGTGGCGCAACTTCCCCTACCTAGCCTCAGTATACTTGTTGGTTGCGGTCTTAGGCATGGCCTCGGCCTTTCTCGTTCTCTACCTCGCCAACGACAGCCCCATCGATAGCTGGGCCCTTGCTCCAACAGTTTACCTCTCCATCGCGGCGACCCTCTCCAATAGCATGCTGCGGGCAGCATTCCGGTCAGGCTCAGACCGCTTCTGGTGGTCCCAATTGCTCAGCGACTCGGGCGTCACCCTGCAGGAGCTGCACAACCTCTGGAACCTCGCCTACAATCCTCTTTCCCTCATCACCCTGGACGGTCCTAGTTTCCAGCCCATCATACGAATTTCCGGCCTGCTGGTGATTCTGGCTGCCATCAACGGACCCTTGATCCAGCGCGCCGTGACAGTCGAACTTACCACCCGTACCGAGTCTCGCATAGCTACTCTGCCCGTCCGTCAGGAGCCACTGTGGAACCTGACAACCTGGCTTGCCGGCCAGAACGGCTATATCTGGTCGGGCCCGCCGTACCAGAAAGAGTTCTCCGAGGTTGTGATCGAGATGAATCAGCGACAGCCCATGACTTTATCCTCTGCCGTGTGTAGATCCAACTCAACCTGCACAACAAGGGTCACCGTGGCCGGCTTTACAAGATCCTGCTCCGAGTCTACAGCGTCTCTTCATGGCATCCCTTCGACTAACATCGCCAAATCTGTCCTTTTTACCTACCCTGATCGTGAGAGCAACCTACACTACTGCGCCCAGACTGGAAAGTTCCAGTGGACCAACGAGAGTTCTTCGTCTCCGTACTGCAACCACCTCGAAACGTACTTTCAACTTGACATTGGGCAGTTGAAACCAAGCGAAACAGCTGCAGGGGGAAACTCCGAACCAAGAGGCTTGCCATGGCACAATTCTAGCCTGCCTCCAGGAGTACTAAACTATACAAGCTACACTCGCCGGAACGAGAGCAGCGAAACAATCACAATCCAGCGCTGCAACTTTTCCACCTCCTTCATAGAGCTGCCCCTACAGATCTCCGACGGTAACGTCGTGACCCTACTTCCTAGCCTCATTCCCAAGTCCGGAGCCCACGGCATCGAGTCCATCCCGACACCCAGCTTGCGAAATGACGACCTCTTCCTCAAGGGCATCACGCAAACTATGATGGACAAGTACAGCGGTTTCATCATCTGGGATAATAACGAGTCATCCTTTTTCATCCAGGGCTCCGGTCCGCGACAATTCATCAACCAAAGCACCATCAAGACCGAGGGGTTCCCTGGAGGGGGTCGATGGCAAGCAACTTTCTCCATGTCTGACCCCCTTGAAGACTTCACCACGACACTTCACGAGCTATCCCTCAGATATGCACTCAAGTCACTCCCTGACGATGACCCTGTCCGTCTGGCCGAGTTGGATCAGTATATGGAGCTTGAACCAAATACCGACATCCGTGCCAAGGCACTGAACTTTATGCAGACGCCCTTCTCGAAGACCACAAATGCCACGATACAGGAGAGTAAGACAGTGGCCGTTTACAGAGCGCAGTACGCCTACATGATTGTAGCAATTAGCGTAACGTCGGTCGCGGCAATCCTTATCATGGTCCTACTTCGAGGCTGGAAACAGCTTGGACGGACATTCAGCCTTGCGCCCCTTGAAATTGCCAAAGCATTCAATGCGCCACTTCTCGAAGGTGTGGCGAGCAATTCGACCGGCGACAGAGTCGCTAATGGCCGGTTGAAGACGCTGAGGGTGAGGTATGGTGAGGGGTATCCAGCCAAGGCGTCACTAACGATGGCCACGGGTGGTGAGACAATAATAAACGATGGAACTTCATCTACGACTAGTTTGGGGGTGTATTGCAAACACAATGGCGAAAGGGTGGCAGGTGTCAATGAAGTGAGCCTTAGGAAACGAGCGACGCAGGGACGTCCGAGACTGATGGTTGACTGTTTGGATCGAGTTGGTAAGCCAGTCAAGGGGCGTACGTATGATTGAGCTTCAACTCGATACGAGAAGAGAAAGCTCGATTATGTATGTATGTATGGATACGTATGTTTATTTTTCGGGGCCATGGAGCCATCGTGCCAAAAAGTTCCTGGAAATCGGCGTAGACCTTGTTTTCATTGAGGCTCTTTCCGACAGGGACACCATGATCCGCGCCGTCAAGGATGTCAAGGGGCCTCTTTGCGCCAACATCATCGAAGGCGAACTCACCGAGAACATGTCAGCCAAAGGTCTTGCTGCCATTGGCATGGTTACGGTAGCCGACCTATGGACTATCGTAGCTGCACATTTGAGGAGCACAAGGGAGGCTCTCGAGTCGTTGAATAATAGATTCTCTCTTGGAAAGCCGGAGCAGATTCTGAGCTGCGAGGAGGTCTGGTCTGGAGTCGAGGTTCAACAAGTACTGGGCATTGGAGGAGAGGTACAAGAATGATGCTAATGGCCGAGGTAATCAGTAAAGGAGGAGAGCTAGCTCGTAATAACACAAGTGCCTAAATAGATAATTGGCCTAGTTTGGCTAAAAATAGTCTCTAGAAACGCAATACAGCAAGCTAAAATAGAAAGTCTCTATATATACTATATTAACTTTCACCAAGACTAAAGATTTCTTTTTAACCCTGTCGAGATTATCTAGACATATGCGGTCTTACATGTGTTTCTTTCCAGTTGGGGAACCTTATGGGAGACCTTGGTATTGATGGTAAGGGGAGAAGCCAGACTAACATCACCCAAGCCGTCGGCGCAACCAGGCTGACTCTTCGAGTTATCGGGATCATGCTCATTTGCAATTTTGAACTGAACGTTTCTGGCGTCATTAGAAGACAAGACAACAGTTGTCACAACCTTCTCGTCTATATTTATCTGGTGAAGATGGCCAAGCTCCGTAAGTCTATGTTTCTGTGGGTACGCTCACAGGCCACTGTGTTAGCATTGGAAAATGATGCTATGATATGTTGGAAATGTGTTCTTTACCATAGTTAAAGCCGGGATAATAGACATACAAGATCTTCGGTACACTCACTGTGCTCCCTCGCATACTTGAAGTGCACTCTGAGATCGAAGCTGGGCTCGCGCTCTTGGGCTCGCAGCGCTGGAGACACGCCTCGTAGGGCTGCTTCTAGTCCTTGGGAGACCGTGTCTCACCGGGCGTCGCGTTTGCCGACAATTGATCAATGTTGATAGAGTGGGATAACTACGCCGGAAGATAGAGAGTTGGTACAGTGGCATGCCCGGTTTGTGGTGAACATGCCGGGAAGCGACGAGCTGAGTTATAGCCGTGGGGGCACGGAATATTTCTGAGGTGGCCGACGACATCAACTAAGGTTTCGATAGACATCATTCACATAGCTCGGCTACCTGGGTAGGTATGTATGAGTTTGTTATGCCTTTCATGTGTAGTTATGTTTGCTTCACCATGGATGTCATGAGATGTTAGGGAGAGAAACGGCCCATCTGCCATTATAATCCCGACTCTCTCTGTTTCCTTTCTCGCCCACGATCCTGAGTAGTTGCTGCTTTAACCTGATCAGTTCCTGGGTCGCTCCTGAGCTTGGGGTGAGCCGAAAAAGAATGATGCGTCTATTGCTACCCACCAAAAACAACCCCCATCGAAGTCCATGATGAGATCCTGGGTTAACCAATTCATTTCTTAGCATCAAGAACTGGCAGGCTTATCCATAGAAGGCTCAGCTGCGTTGTAAGCTCATCTTTGTTACCTGCCAATCCAGCGAACATTCCAATATAAGAACTATCTTGATGCACGAGGCTACGGGTTGCTGAGCTAACATATGCCAAGTTTGCTGCAACAAGCACCGGACTTCTCTGTGAACCCGAGATAATGCACAAGAACGAATCTACCAAGGTCAACCCAGTTGAGTCCGCCTTGCATGCACTCAAGCGCCATAAAGTTCACCTGGCGACCAACATACTACGCCAGTGTCACCCACTGTCCGGCGCCTTTCAGCCATGGTCAACTAAGCAGAGGATTCAGGCCCCTAGTACGACTAGTTTATCTCTCAGGAATCCCATAATTGTCACAATTCATATAGATGGAAAAGAGCTTCCGGGAACAAGTTCAATTATAACAACTTCTACAGTAACCTAAAGTTGCTACTCAACGTTTGGGACTTGACTGGACCTGCTTCTTATAGCCACCTTGAATCCACCCACCCACGCATCGAGCACCGTTTAGTACTCGGTGACGGTGTTGGTGATGTACACACCCTGCCAGGTAGATGCCGTCTCGGACTCGTCGTGGGTGAACTTGAAAACGGAAATCTGGGGGAGACCCTTCTTGTTCACCTCACCGTCCTCGGCGGCGAAGACCCTCAGGTTGTAGTTGTTGGTGCCGTACTCATGGACAGAGGCAGAGATGGAAGTGCCAGGGCGGATCTTGTACTTGTTGCTCTTGTCGTCGTCGTATGACAGAGCGCCGATGTACCAGCCGCCGTTGCCAGTCTTGCAAACCTCTCGGAGATACTCAGTCTCCTTGTCGACATAGTACACACGGATCTATACCAAGTTAGTTGGGCTTGAGCTTGAGCTATGGGTTGATTAAAAACTCACCTCGACGCCTCTGTTACCCTTCCAGGTAATGGCAGCGACCTGCTTGTTGTTGGGAGAGACCTTGATGTCAATCATCTGATCGTCCTCGTTCGCCTCCCAAGGGTCCTTGGCTCTCTTGATCTTCTTGACCGTGTAGCTGCCGGTGCCGATTGCATTAGGAGACTCGAGGTAGCTCAACTGGTAGTTTCCCTTTGGATCGGCGTAGACGTAGAACAAGAGACTCCTTTCGCCGGAGTCAATGCCGACAACGTCGTTGGGGAGTTCCTAAAGACGCATTAGCCACTTTTCCCGACTAGTGCCGTGTTTACTTGGTCTACTCACGAAAGGCATATTGCTTGACTTTGAGGGTTTACCTGGGGGTGGATTTGTGCTGGTAGACTTGGGATGCTTTTTTACAGGCGAGCTGCTGTGGCAAGAATGGGCTTCTGGAGAAGGCGAGGCTTTGCGTAAAGGCAGAACCTGGTTGGGATGAGAGGTGTTGATCTGGAATGAGAAGGAAGTGTGTGTGAAAGTTGTCGATGCTGTGACTGATGAGGATGCTGTTGGGATGGGGGAAACGGTTAGATTTATAGTTGTGCCGTCCTCCAGAGTCGTCTTCACAGTCATTGAAGATCTAGGGCTATCTTGGATGGGGTCTTTCGAGGGCTGCAGCTCGTCGGGCATGATGCTCCGGCGTCGGAGAGAGGGGTGATGCAGCGCGGAGACGATAACAGCCAATGGAGCGGTGGTTAACAGGGTAGATTTGTTGATAATGTCGGGGCAAGGTATTTTTTAGACGTGATGGAGCAGGTGGCGAGGTTCTCAGCTCTCAAGATGCTGAGGTGGCTTTGAGAGTAACCGTTTTAGATTCGACTCTGAATGCAGTCCAACCCCTGTATGAGTCGCCTTCGGATACTTCAGTATTCCAATGTAACCCAAAAAAAGGAAATATTGGGTGATGGGAATAGCCATCGGCCTTGTCACCAGTGGTGAATCTCACTGGGGGTGTACTGTACTCTTGCGTGGAGTATAGACGCCAGGAAGGCATATTGAGAGCTGAAATGATGCAAGTTCTTCAGTGTGGATCCCATTTCGCCTATCTCTACTTCTTCAAGGTCTAGCTGATAAAAAAAAGTAGCATTTACGAAGAAAATATGGACTATTGGCTATCGACGTGATCTCGACGCATTCGTGAGGAGACCCAGCCTGTGTCCGAGGCGCGTGCGAAAAGCTAAGCGCAGTATAATCAGTGCCAGGTTTGCGGATGAGATGCTCTAGAACTTGGTGGAGAAGTTGGGAGCGACTTGCGACGAATAGGGTCTTGAAAAAGGTACAACTCGTGGGAGACTCCGCGCTTGCATAGGTAGTCTAGGAAAGGAGTCACGTCTCCGATGCATGTCTGACTTTCAGCCAGCCATATAGACTATTTGTGAGGCCATTCTACACGTCATATAAAACAGGAACACAGAAAGTCACGCCTCCGATGCATGTCTAACCTTCAGCTAGCCATATAGACTGTTTGTGAGGCCATCCTACACGCACGTCACATAAAACAGGAAACCAGGAATGTACCCAAGTTAGATAGCAGCTAGCCACAAACCCAGAATGTCTTAAATCTATCAATAAAACTTACTATTGTTCACCAGGAGAAGCTTGTGACCGGAGGTCTAGCCAGGGTTTGAGCGATTCACACTAGCTCGAGCCGATCGGGCTGTGTATTCCATATTTGTTTCTTTTGCAAGCATGTCCGGCGAATGACGAATCTTTTCAAAACCAGGAATTGAGAGAATGCAAATAAGTTGGTATGGCTAGGCTTGATCAGGCAACATGGGAGTTTGGTACGTGACAATTGTATCAGCCAAATCAGGTGAGAGACCACCAATCGAACAAGTTTGTCATGGAACCAATAGAACATAAGTAACTAGTTGCTATGAGACATGAAGGACATGAGAATCTGGACCTTGGGGTCAAAGCGCTCTCACTTATCACATACCTATATTAAGAAAGGAGGCTGGCTGACTACCAAACATCTCTTTACAAGGTCTTGATTCATTATTTACTAGGATGTGTTGCACAGACATCTAGCCGTCCGGCTGCATCAATAGCTGTAAATAACCGGTTCGTCTACTGCAGAACTCATAGCCTCGGGCGTTATGGCGTAATGTTTTCCCTGTCTCATCACCGGCAATCCCTGGCTGCATGTGTCCCGCTCGCGCTGATACTTTCGGGAGGATTAGTCCCAATACGAGCCTGGATGAACAACCGGCGGCAGGAACCAAGCCCAATTCGTTTGTGCATGCGTGAAAGATCGAGCAATAGCCCACATTTTTATTGTCCCTGGACTTCAGCCTGCCTCAATACCGCCACGAACGTCAGAACCCCACCCTCGCTTGAGCTGCCTCAACGTCTTCGTTCGCCAGTAGCTCTCCAGAAACGCGAGGTACCCGTCTTTAGTGACCGTGGTCGACTAAGGATCCTAGTCGATTGTGTTTCATCACGTGTGGATACCTGGTTCATTATGCTTGACCCTGCTGCCGCTCTGCATTACGAATCAGCCACGTAACTAACCGACGTTTTTGTTGTGCCTAGAATCAATCGTCAAGGTACTTTACCCCTCAGCAATATTTCCGCAACTAGGCAAGCTTAGAGATTATTGGCTTGAAACGAAAAGCTGATGTAGATCAATAGACCTCCAGAGACAGGATCATCTGAGGTGATTATTGACCATGCTAACAGGGGACAAAATACACGAGACTGAATTGGCTGTGCCCTCACCTCTCTGAGTCTCGTGTTTTATGTCCCCCACTGGTCATGTAGCGGCGCAAAGAGACGACTGTAGATCTCCTGATCAGAAGCAAGCCGATCAGCCTCGGCGGCTAGATCTTCTTAGACCCTCGGCTTGCTACACTGACACGAGGGTTTAAAGTTCTTCTGCAGATATTGGCATGGGCATTAGGTACACACGGACCATGACTCCCTCCTTGGCGAAAGCCTCAATATCCTTTGCCCACCCACCCTGTACTGACTGTGAACCAGATGATGGAGAAGTATTTTTTTGGTCTTCTGCACAAATTGCATTGACAGTTTTTATATTCTACTGTGATGTTTTGACAGCGGTCTCTTTCTCAAAGTATAGTCAGTTGTAGATGTTTCCCGGATTGTATTGACTCATGGAGACATACCGCGTAGTATAACGCCTGTGAGCAAGCTTGACGATATGTGAGATACGTTGTAATTCAACGTTCTAGGTCGCTAGATGGACGCTTGTCCGGATCGAAAGCGTAACGACTTGCGTGAGGCGAGATGTAACTGGCTAAACATGCAACTCAGTAAATGCAATCATGTTCTGGACCTCGTTGTCGGTAGAAAGGGCTGGCTGACAATCCCAAAGGTCTCTAGTTGATTTCCACTCACACGTCAATAGTTCTTCAAGGACCCGTTCGTCGGCACTCCAAACACCAATCACGAATTGCGCGGCAGCCGGGAGGCGAACGGTGAAAGGTGGGGGTCGTCTGCCTGCCGCCTTCGTCCAGCCAGCTACAGTATCAATATTTACTGCGCCATTCCATGCGGGTTGCGTTAACGATCTACGGGCCGAGGCGGGCTGTGCCGCGCGTAGGTCACACGGATGATTGGTCGAGGCGTTTCTAGCCAGGGCTTTCGGTGAACTTCTGTGATGAGTATGCGGGGTAGTCATGTTTCGGCTGGAAACTATTGTCTGTAGAATTGCTGTGGCAAAAGTCTCGACACAAGTCAATGACAGGTCATGATAGGTTCCGGAACCAGCCATCTATTGAACCCATCTAGCGGTATTCTGCATAGATCAACTTCGTTTAGCACAACAAGGCTAGCTGAAGAGGTAAAAACCAGACAAACTTGGCCATCCTTAATGTCGAACAAGCACTAGACCGAGATCACCGGGCTGGAACGTATGGACAGTTCCAAGTGAGACAATTCTCAGGACCCTGCAAGTATGCAAGCTTTTTGATGTTTTACCATATAATCGTGGCGAGCTGATGGGGGAAAAAAACAGACAGAATCCCGAGCGGCCTAGAACCAGGACACTAACGTTTGGACCTGGGGTGGGACGGCCGCGTAATCTACTCAACGCAAGGGTTAATTCTTGGACGTATACGTCTAGCTAGCCACAAATTACGCCATTTTAGGTCACTACCTGGGATGCTTTACCATGTTTGTTTGTGGGGTTTTGTGCATGTAATTGTGTTCTCTGTGGTTGCTACGCGGGCCATCTCGTGCATAAGTTGTACCTCACAGATTCTCCTCAAGCTTCTTTGAGCGTCAATCAACATGCGCCAGGGCACTCAACGAGTAGTGAACCATTGTCATCGCGCAGTACCTCCTGCGCCAACTGCGTGTACTTGGCCTCGTTCAGTCTAGACCACAGTTAACCGGCATGCCATGTGCTTTGACCGTCCCTCTCAGCTAGCCATCTGATAAACTAGCAAAGCGCTATTGTCTGCAGTTCGCATATCACCATCACCTACCATCGGGGAACCCTGTTAAGCCACCACGCCACTATTTTCTGTTCTTATTCCCTGCATTACCGATTGCCTTTCAATAATCCCTTCATATTGAGGATAGCGAGGCCCGCTATGAAATGTCTTAAGCCTTTTCATCTAGATTGAGGGAGGACGTTCAACAGTATTAGTCTCAGCTCCACTCGGAGCTGATAGTCTCTGTTTCGTTAGACTGGTCTTCCAGTGCTTCAAGATCAAACCCTTGACAGCTGAACCTTTGTAAAACCCAACATTCTGACCAAGACACGATAAGCTGAAAATTGGCCACAACCTAGAAGTAGTCTACCGTAGCGTCTCAGCCTCCTAACCCATCCCCAGCTTCTTCATTTCCTGCGCCGGTCACCTCTTATATCCTGCCCTCTCCCAATAGCTCCAGTCACAACCAATTCCTCATCTTCCTTCCTCTTTCATCCGTCCTTGTCATTGGTTCTCCAGCTGTTCACCATGTTGCTATCGCGAGCCGCCATCATCGCGACGTTCTGTCTGGCGACTGCCGCAAACCGTAAGCTTTTCTTTCACTTCAAATACCCCCCATTCTAAGCATGCATGGAATCACACCATTTACTGAACAAATTGTAGCATCTGAATCCACTAGAGTCATAGAGTCGACCTCGATCACGACCAGGAGGCCGAGCGAACAACCCTCCACACACCCTGACGACAAGATAATGGGGCCATGCGGTGGCCATATCAAAGAATGCGGTGTTCACGACAAAGCCAAGATTGTTTACATACCTAAGAGTACCGTAACACTCACGAACGAGATTGTTTCGACTTCCATAACGGTATGTTTCCCGTGGCAGAGCCCATTTGTTCCCCAAGGCAGACATACTAAGGCAGGAATTAGACACTTCCACCCCAAATCAATTACATCACCGAAGTAAAGGTGGAAACAGTCAACAACGTAACTCAAGGTTAGTACATGGTACCCTAGTCAGAGACTGTATATACTAGAATAAGTAACTGACATGTAATGATATCAAGGTCACTGTCGTGAAACCGTCTGGCTTGACGGTGACGCTGTCACCGTCAAAGTCGATGTCAAAGTCGTTGCTCTCGAGGAAATCATTCCCATTTCCAACGTAACTGTCTACACCACCACCACCGTCACTGCCAATGCAACTGAACAATGTTTCGTTGAAAACACCAATACCCTCCAACCTGGCCCCCCTTCGTCACGACAGCCGGCTGAGCGCCCAGCTACGACGAGCATCAGCCCTTCTGCAAATACAGATGCGGCAGTGGGCACTGACGAATACAGAGAGGGTTCTTATCCTCCGAGCTATGCATCAGAGGGTGTTGAAAACCTACTTGCTAGACATGATGAGTTAGACTTGGAAAGTGATTAAGCCGGCATTGGGTTTTGATACCGTCATGTATTAATAGCTGTTTTTTTTTATTGTTGTGGCTGATGGCTTTTGATATCATCGCAGGCTATAATAAAAAGTAATTAAGCTAGGAGTATTACTATAGTTCAGGGTCAGCTCATCCAGACGCAGCGACTTAGCACCGAAACGTCCGATTGACTTGCCGCTATGCAAGCCGATGTAAACTGAAGTTAGTGTTGGTCAACATTTGTGAATTAGATAGAAGTACGTGATTTTGGGCACACTCTGGTATAACCTTGTGTTCACCTCATCTCATACAACCACGTGGCACGAAAGGGGGCCTAACTCCAACTTGTCAACTTACTAGGCCATTCGTATAATGGATTTCTTGCCCTCCTAACTACACGATCATTATATTCTGGAGGAAAGCACTCGGAATGCCTCATAAGCATTCATTCTGTAGGGTAAGGGAGGAAAGTTTCGTTCATGCTGGGGGGAGGTTGGATGTGGGAGAGAGCTCAGGGCGACTCAGTGGGGCGGCCGAGGTGAGTTTACTTACTTATTCCAAGAGGTTGGGGTTTGTTGATCGTGGTGTTGATGTTGATGGGATTATATCTAGCATTGAGTGGATGCTTGATTATGCTAGTCTTGTAAGATATGCAAGGCTTTTCCGAGTGTCTGCCGACTGATCGAGAGAATAGATTGGCCAGATGCCCATCATCGACAGTTTTCTGCTCAAGAACCCAATCCGGCTGTTCCTCTCCCAACTGGGCCTGATAGGTTCAACAACCCCAATGGTGACATTCGCCCGCCAGAGATTCTCCGAACGAGTCGATCTCGCAACAGGTCAAGAAAAGCCATCTTCAAGAATGAACTCCTCATCGACCAGACGTGACTTTGTCTCTCGATTCCTCGAAGTGTATAAGAAGGATCCCGACTTTGTCACGAGTGAACGTGCCCTCGCATTAACCGTTGCCAACATCTCTGCCGGCTCCGACACGACTGCCATTTCCTTGCAATCCGTGTTTTACTTTCTCTTGGAGAACCCAGAGGAGCTTGAGCGCTTGATGACAGAGTTGGATGAGCAGAAGAGAGCCGGAAAGTTTAGACGGGCGGATGGATTAGTCGACTGGGAAGAAGTTCAGGATCTACCTGTCCTAGGCGCAGTGATTAAAGAAGCATTACGAATCCATCCAGGCCGGCTTAACGCTTGAAAGAATCACACCTCCACAAGTAGTCAAGATCTTGGACAAATTCATCCCCGGGGGCACTATCATCGGCCGCAACGCATAGACGTCCATCACGACGCCTCAATATTCGGATCAGATCCCGACAGTTTCCGACCTCTCAGATGGCTCGAGGCGTCCTCGGACCAGAGACGTCTAACGGACAATTGTCTCTTTAACTTTGGGGCGGGATCGAGGACCTGTATCAGAAAGAACATTAGCTTGCTGGAGATGTGCAAGTTGACACCAGCTCTCCTGATGCGGTATGAGGCAAGTAAAGAGTCTTTTGCCGCAGGCAGCAAGAAGGCTAAAAAAAGGCCACTGTGTTAGCATTGGGATATGACGCTATGATGTGCTGGAAATGTGTTCTTTATTATAGTTGAAGTCGGGATAACCGATGACCAAGATCGATCGAGGCAAGTAAAATGAAACGTCTCGTTCTTCGATTGCTGGGCTAACATCAAGACAGTTGGAGCTTCCAAGCGAAGATTCGCACTGGAAGCTGCACAATGCTTGGTTTGTTAAACAGAGCAACTTTTTCGTTAGGTTTAGGAGTCGAGGTTACAGTGCTTAGCATCAAGATGAGTGAGATCTATGAGTAATTCTACAACTTCTACCTGTTCCATTCCCTCAGATACCACTTCTATACCGCCGCCAGTTTCTCTCTATTGTTACACAGCCAATAAAATAGTAATACACCAGCACTGCCAATTTCTAAACGCCAGCAGACCGTTGTCTAAGTCTATATCACCGCAAACAATTCCCAGCACCCGACTCAACAAGCAAGCTCGAATACCGCCTATGCAAGAACCCAGCAACTCCACCAAACGGATCAGGATCCTCCTTGGCTCTCTCTGTCCCCTCAAACGTGAGGCATCTCAACTTTAGCTTTACGACTTTGCGTTGCTCGTCCAGCTCGGCACGTAGCTCAAATAGATTATCGACCTTCTGTGGTACTGGAGGATCTTGGCGAGGGCCGAAACAACCGCGCATCGTGAGACATGTTGGGGACTTCTCGAGAACGGCAAAGTGGTTTGTGAAGAATGTGCCTGCGTGGTGTGAGCAATTATTCGTCTGTAGTTGACGGATGTCGTACCTGGCTCGTATTTGCACTTGAAGAGATCGTCCTGAGACCACACGTCGTCCTTGCACTTCTCATCCTTGAAGGATTCCAAGATTCTCCGTTGAATCGCGTATCCTAGAACTCATTAATAACAGTACCATTTGTTTGCCATATTTACTCACCATAACCTCCCCACATTCCCTCGGAAAACCTCTCAATTAGCTTCGTACCCCCTTGTCTCGCATCCTCCAACAAGCCATCGTCCAGTTTCTCAAACGCTACCTCTCGCACGCACGAATCAAACGAAAGCGGTTTGTTCCACGGATTAAGCTGCTTCAGCATGGGATGTTTGAATAAGGATTCATTCAATTCCGGTCCGAATGGCTCAAAATAGCAATTCCGCGTCCAGAGATAAAAGCCCGTCGCGCCAGTCGCAGAAAGACCCACTGCAGTTTTGGCGACCTGGCCGAGACGACGACGAGAGATGAAGAAGAAACGAGACATGACAATGGAAAAGACAATTGCTCTTGAGAATTACAAGTAAGAAAAGAATAAAAACCTAAATAACAAAAGGGAGAAGAGAGAAAAGGGGGACTTCGTTGTCCTTTTAAACATTACACGCTGATCAGCCAAAACCCAGCAAAAGTGTCCCAGTTTTATCTCCACGGTGATCTTGGCAGCGGACTTTCTCGGCAAACCGAGCTGCGAAAATACGCATTTGGAGGAGAAAAAGACGCCACTGTCAGCCGAAGAGGCTCGAGCGTCAAGGCAAGTCCTCAGATCAAGCTTATTTTCGTATCAAACGTCTTTTTTGACATATGGGTGGGATGAAATGGTGGTTCAGCTGAATACGAGGGAGGCTTGATGCCAAGAGCTGGATGCTGATGGGCTGAAGTTCACCGAATCAGTGGACGTCCAAGGTACCAAGAATAGAATTCCTGCTATGGGTTCAAATTGATAGACTGTCAGTATTCATTTTAACGATCGAATGATCGAGACAGCTTCTCTCAGATGCGAATGGACTACACCATCAACCTTCACTCCATCCTGTGCCAACGTCGTCATACCAACCCTTGTGTCAACTAAACAGAGGTCCTCGGCTTCTCATCACCCAGCTGATCTACCCCACCATCCTGGCTCAGGATATGAGCAAGACCAATCTCGCGGTTAATCTCGTCCATACGCTCAGCATCGGCCTGAGCTGTGCCCTCGGAACCAAAGATGAGATCCTGCAGCATGTCAGCATATGCCTGGGCAAAGGTTTTTGTAATACCTACCATCTCCTCGAGGGATAGGCGCTTCGTCTCTGGCACGACAAAGTAGATAAAGGCGGCGCCGAGATAAGTCAATAGACCAAAGAGGATGTATGTGCCGTAAGTGATGCCCGTGAGCATGTCTGGTGTGACTTGGCCAACGCTGTGATGACTTGTGTTAGTAGGGGTTGCAGTCACTCTTGGACTTGACTTGCATGAAGTTGTTCCTATTTACCCATGTTAGATACTTGATAAGAATCAAGAGGGAGGGAGGGCACTTACATCCAGTTACTCGAAGCACCAAGCGATGTACCATAAGGGCGAGTGCTGAGAGGCCAAATCTCGGCAATGATGATCCAAGCACAAGGACCCCAGGAGTCTATACCCACCAGTTAGAGAGGGTTTTCAGAAACATCGAGAAGTGACACTTACAGCCAAAGTGCACAACAAAGAGCCAAACCATGCAGATGGCACCCCATCCCGCAGCTTGATGATTATGAAAGTTGTCAATATTCTTGGCAAGAATAACAGCAATGATGATATGGCAGGTAGCCATTCCAATAGCACCGACAATAAGAACGGGCTTTCGACCAAGACGATCGATCCACAGAACTGCCGGGACAGTCGCAATGAACATGGCAATACCCACGACACCAGTTGCAAGGAGACTTGTCGTGTTTTCACTCAAACCCAATTGACCAAAGATTTGAGGCGCGTAGTAGAGGACCTGGACAACGTTAGTGACGGGTCTATTTTAGACCCATTTTTGTTGTGGGCTTGGTAATGAGTCCAAAAGTGAAGCTATCGACACCACGACAAGAATACAGATATCAACACACAACAACCATGATGATTCCACCATAAAAGATATGAATAGAGAGAGACTGACGGCGTTAATCCCAGTCCACTGCTGGAAAAACATTGTTACGGTTGCCACAATTACGCGCTTGAACATGGCACGTGACTGGAAGAGAGCCCTGATCGAGACGAACTGAAGTTTAAAGATGTTTGACGCTGTCAGGGCTTGTAGGTGAGGGAACCGCTCTGCCAGGCTTCGTTTCTCGAACAGGGACTGGGCCTTGATCTCGAGGAACTCAAGTTCGATGAGTTCGTGGTCGGTTGGAAGGCCGCGGAGGTCGGCGAGGATCTCTCGGGCTTCGGCCTCTCTGTCGTGATGGATCAGCCAACGAGGAGAGAATGGCATCCACATCATACCGATGAAGAGGATAAGGGCGGGTGCAAGTTGGAGGCAGATGGGGACCAGCCAGGCAGCGTCGGACTGGGAGTCGATGTCAGTGCCACCGATATAATTGCAGCCGCTGCTCTAGTTAGCCTTGTTTAGGATCCTACAGGATAGGAGCACGAACTAGTCGATCCAGAAACTGATCATGATGCCAAAGGTAATGGCTAGCTGTTGCAGAGCTACAAGGGCTCCTCGTACTTCACTGTTGCAAATAGTTAGCCAACACGGTTTGTTGACTGACAATGACCTCTTTTGTAGATGTCACCGAGGTCCACAATAACCATTTGACAATCACAGTAAATCCAGGCTGGGGGCTGAGTTTGAGGATCCGGACTTACGGAGGAGCGCATTCAGAGTTGTAAAGAGGGACAATAGTAGAGAGACTACCAACTCCCATACCACTGAACAACACGTTAGCAAGGGGCACAGAATCACGTCAAGGGCCTCATACGTAATAAAACGACCTGCTAGGATAGAGTCATGACCAGCTTCAACCGCCGTGGCCTGGATGATAACGCCGAGCATAAAGACAGTCGTGGCGATCAGAATACCATACTTTCGAGAGCAAAGCTCAGCAATAGCTCCAGAAAGAACAGCACCAAGCCAAGCACCAAGTTCAAGAATAGCCGTAAGCCATCCCTTCTTGGTCGTGTTCTCGACATAATCGCCCATATCTACATCAGGTCAGGGGTTGTTGTTCACCGAAGATCGGGATGAGAGAAACGTACGTTTGCCAAACGACGCCATGGTTAGGATACCAGAAAACATTCCCTGATTGTAACCGTAAAGAATACCGCCAATGCAAGCAAAGGCAGCAATTCGAAAGACTTTGAAGTTCTTGAGAAGGGCTCTGGCACCGCTTGCGCCCATGAGGGCTTGACGGCGTTGGAGGGCCGCATCGTAAGTGGCCGTAGCCTTAGCTGCGCCCATCTTGGATGCTTGAAGTGATGATCGATGATGTTGCTTTCAATTGATGTAAGAGAAGCTTGACGAATTCAAACAGGATCCTAGAGCAAGAATCCCCGGACGTCATCCATTATATGCTCGAAGTATCATGACCGGGATGTACACGCGGCACCGTTTAAACGGCAGTTAACAAGGCTTCCCTACGACCGCATGAAGGATCCGGTTACATCCAACACTCCAATTCAGGCTCAATTCAAAATACCACAATCCGTTCCAATCAGACCATTTGGGAGAGTAGCATCAGTGACTTTGGCACCAAACGTCGACCGCCGATCTCATGCGGAGACGTACAACCTCCATGGGGTCCGCCCCGCACAGGTGTACCGTCGATCAGCTCATAGCCGGATCCCCCCAGGTGATCAGAGTGTGTGTACCTATTTATCCGCTGTTGGGTGGGTTGCTGGGGTTCGACTTTTCCGTGGATGTAACCCGAACCCATGCTCCGACGTTACGTTGGGGTCGAAGCGCTGGTATGGTCAAGTCAGAGTGGTTGAAATTTAGATGCCTAAATGCTTGATCCTTGGGGAAATCGAACTTGGAGGTGACTGATAAGATCAGCTGTCATGTAAGCTTAGCCGTGGGTTTAGACTTGGCAGGTGAGGATTTTGGGGTTGCAGGTGAACGGTGAGATGTTTGAACATTTTCCAACATATCATGTTACCCTTACAATCGAGTAAGCTCCATTCGAACAATCTCGCCAGTACTGAATAGCAACGTCAAGTTGAGGCGATGGCGTCTATCCCAGTCAGTGAGACAACCCAGGAGATAGATATTCCTCGAATCCATCAATCCTTAGCAGTGCAATTCCTCAATAAGATTCTAATTCTGTGATTGTATGCCCATACTCAAGCTCGAGGCACCAATCTACTGCGTTGCTTGGCCTTTGATCGTAGCCCATATCGCGGCGCGTTCATGCTGGATGTGCCTCCAAACTTGGAGTCTCAGGAGTTTCTTTCGTCCGATAGCTTTCTCATTCGTTGGGTTTCCAGCTTAATGATCGGGACAGTGATCGGGACAGCTCTCGGTCGTCTTGAGCGCTGTTGGCATTCGTTCCAACCCCTATCGTTAGTCCACAACGGAGACCGGAGGATGAATCTCGGGTGACGGAGGAATGTTCGGGAACTCCAAAAAGACGTCTTAGTCAATGGCCAGCACCATAAATAAAAGATAAACCTCTGTTTCGGCCGGTCGGGGATTGTTCGGGGTCGTGCTGCAGCTCCTCGGTTGTCGTGTTAGTGTCGGCCGAGAGATGGCCCGGGACCAACAGTCGAATGCGACTTTGCAGGGAGAAAGCTCCAAATCGGCCCTATTTCCCCAGCCGGGGTACCACGTCAGTCACGGGGTGAATCTGCTGATTCTGGGCGTATATAAGCCGGGATAAAGTATGGAGTCAAAGCTGAGCCCGTCGAATACCTATTTACGAGGGAGTGAAGTTTGACCGACTTATGTCAAAGAAGCGATAATCTCCCTGCTTGAATGACAATCGAGGCAAGAATATCGAATTCGGGGAAGCTGGAGGCCATGTCACTATTTCTCCGAGTCGTCAGTACTATCCGTGTCAAGCTCTAACGCAGGCTCGTGATGATTACGCTCGATGACGAATATGATCTGCCGAACTGACTTACTCTCATCAGAATCATGTCTCCCTCAGTATTTCTTGTGGTTTGGTTTATACATCGCAGGGAGGCCTACTAGCGGTCGGAGGTATCTTGCGTGGAATGATGACTCGTGCGATTTGTATCAAGGCTAACCGAAACACATCGTATTTGTGTATGTTCTCTCTTTCCTGCGGGCGTGGCATTTTTGGGGGCATCTTTGAACGCTGTCTGGTGTTGAACATCGCCATTCCAAACTATTGCCCTGTTAGCAAATGTCTCCAGGCTCAAGTAACATGTTGCACACGAAGATTGACTGAGCAAAATCTCCATGAATATTTGAGAATATATCTCACATGAGAAATGAGGCGGGGGGTGACTAGCCGCATGAAGGAGAAATAGAAAAGAAAGAAGCGGCAGAAAAGAAAAGGAAGAGACGCTGTCGTGATACTAAGATTTGGGGCGAAATTTCGAGACCTGTGTCTGTTTTCAGGAGCAAAGAAGAGAAGAAAGAAGAGTTTCTTTTGAGAAACGAAAGCTGCAAACATACCCCCTGTCCCACGCATTGACGGAAACTCTTGCTCTGTCGAAAAGCTCGACTGTTTGTTTGTCAGAACATCCCGAACCTCGGCATCTCGACTTCCACCTGCCCAGATATGCACAAACAAAAGGCTCTACATGACTCTCATCGCTCGATTGTGACATGGATGTTTCAAAGTCGTGGATTACCACGTAACAAACTCGGGCGTTCGGGGAGAGGGTCCTCAGGGCCAATGAGAGGCGCCCCTTTCCATGCCGATTAGAGACACAATGAGCTAGGTTCTCTCGCAGGTTGTGCCTGGTAGATGGCGATAACCCTTGGCCATGGGCGCCATTGTCGGAATCTAGATGGTTCTGGCTGGTCTGATGGGAGTCGCGGCTAGCGATGATCCGGACCTGGAGAGTCTAGCTCTCTAAAGGAGTGGCCTCGATGGCTAAATTTGGCGCCAATGAATGCCCTTGGTGATCACGCTGGGGATCACCAGAAGGTGAATCAAATCAAACAAATTTTCTTTATCCGAAAAGTCGAGCAAGTATGGAGAAATCACTCATGTCACATCCCGACGTAGTTTGCCGTTAGCAGTGCCCTATCACTTACAAACCACTTCACGCCAGACGAAAACAAGACACCAGTTTTTTGCTAGTCACGGTGGTTATAAATTTTTAAAATAATCAAAGCAAAATATGGCTAGTTACTTGATTAAAATAATTAATGATGTGAAAAAGAATGACCAAAAGAACTAAGACTTCATAATGGCTAATCTTAAGTTGGAAAAATCGGGCATTATAAAGATAGACGAGGAAAGTATTATTTAACTTGCTCTATCTTATCACATAGAATCAAGTAGAATCACGTAAAATCAAGTATCTCTTAAAATATCACTTTATTATCTCGTCTTGCCCCTACTTAACCACCAAAGTCCATCACTACCTCTCGTCTACCCTAACCACGCAAGAAGGCGTGGCAGCCCATGCACACACTGAGGCCGCAGCCTCCACACTCCATCCGGAAACGCCACAGGTAAACGCCGCACCTGTCACAGGTGCCTGCCCCATGTCGAGACTTCCACTCGACATGGGGGCAGCCCGAACCGCTGGGAGCGGGACGGGGGCCGGGGCGGCTGAGTCGCTGAGGGGCGACGGTGGTGCCACAAGGGCACACGGCTAAAGTCAATGTTAGCGTAGTCTAAGCACAGGATAGATATAACTTACCCTCGTTCTGGCCGAGGAAACGTCTGCAGTGCTGACACTGCTTCCGCCCCTCCCGACGGCCATCCCTCACCGTCTGCTGCTTCGATCGGTCTTCCTACTGACCGACCTTGACAGCAAACGGCTTGGTCCGAGCCGCGCGGTTTGCCCTCTCCGATAACGGTAAGCCAAGCTTCTTCTCTATGAACGCCTTGAGGACGTCCTTGTCGAAGATGGTCGAGTTGACGTCGACCGGCACTGGTTTTCCGCAGCAGAGAGGCGGGAAGGGGGATGAGTCTCCGCCAACAGAAGACTCAACGATCCGGCCAAGACACTGGTGGCAGTAGTAGTGGCCGCACGCGCACCACACGACGGACTCTTCGCCGTCCTTCCCGCAGTCGTGGCAGTAGACGTTCTCCTTGTCGGGGTCGGTCTCTGGGCTGGGGCCACGGGGGAGAACATTGTCTTCGGGTCGAGGGTTGGCGGAGGACTTAAAGCGAGGAGACAAAGGCTGAGAGTGAAGTGAACTGAAAGGTGTGGATCGGTGAGGAGCCTCAGGGAGAAGAGAACTCGTCTGCGAAAGAAGAGAAGCAGTCTCGGGGGAAAGGGGGCGAGAAGGCCCAGAACCAGGGGAACCAGTAGTCTCAGAGCGAATAGAGCTAGAAAACTGAGAACGAAGAGGTCGAGAAGACTCCGGACGAGAAGACTGTGAATGAAGAGAAGTAGTCTCAGGTCGAGTAGAAGTAACGCCGGAACGCCAAGGCCTGTTAAGACGAGAAGACTGAGGGTAACGAGACAAAGTTCCAGGTCGAGGATAGCCAGGAGGTCGAGAAGAAAGAGAAGTAGTCTCAGAGCGAGAAGGTCCAGGTCGAGAAGTCTGTGAGCCAAGAATGCGAGAAGAGAAGAAACGACCAGAGTTGTCAGGGCGAGAAGACAGAGGACGAGTAGAAGAAGGTATCTGAGCATGAAGAGAAGAAGTTCCGGAGAGACAAGGGTCAGAAGCCATAGACCGAAGAGAAGAACTCTCAGACTGAGGCCGGAAAGTGACAGTGTTCTCAAACGAAATCAAATCATCGTCTTCCTTGTCCTCGTGGATAACAAGAGGCTGAGGGCGTCGAGAAGGAGTACTAGCGGCTTGAGTAAGACCACAGACGGTACGGCGACGGTCGTTAGTTTCCACTGGGAGGTTGGAGAGGGGATCACGACGGCGAGCTTCGGCTGCGATGCGGCGGACTTCTGCTAGGTCGGAAGTCGTGAGAGGTTTTTTGCTGCGAGAGGTGACTTTGCAAGTTCTAGGTTGCTGTGAGGTAACTGAAACGTTACGGGAGACATCCTCGGTGTTGTCTTTGTGAAGCAGAATTAGCTGGTGCTTCGCTTGAGGGTTTGGGAGTGGTGTTTACCTGGAACAAGTGAAGGAGAAGGGGCAGCAGCAGGGGTAGGAGGAGGCTTGGGCTTCTGATTGATGGTCACCACATCCTCACGATAGAGGTGATCGTCGTCGTCTTCATCAAACAAAATCAGCTGCTGTTTGTCTCAAGGTTGGGGGTGGTGTTTACCTGTCACGGGCGCAGAAGCAGGGGCCACAACAGGAGCAGGAGAAGGTCTGGGCTGCAAGTTGATGGTGACGCCGTCATCCCGGTAGAGATCATCGTCATATTCTTTGTGTTCATCGTCGTCTATGTGAAGAAACGTTAGCTAGTGTCTCTCGTGGGCTTGGAGGTGTTGTTTACCTTTGACGGGCGCAGGAGAAGACTCGCCAGCATCGCCAGCAGCACCAATGACGGCCTCATTCTCGCCAGCAGTCTCTTGAGAAGAATGATCGACGACAGAAGGACCGAGAGTATCCTGATAGAGATCACGAAGGCGATCTGTACGAGTAGAAGTCCTCGAAGGCAAGGCAGTGCTCTCCTCGGGATCTTGATCACCAACCACCTCGCGAGAAGCACGCAGCCGTCTCTTCTTCTTCAAAGCATCATCAATTTCAAGCTCCTCAAGCAAAAGCTTGATTGCTAGCCGATGAGACAAACTATCCTCGTCATCCATGATTGCTTTTGCTTGTGTCGTACCGTGAATGCGAGAGGAAGAAAGGGTGTGGGAAAGAGAGAAAGGTCTGTGGGTTGTGGAATAAATGGAAAATAAACAGAAGGAGGGGTGTGCAGTGAATCACTGGGCTTTGCTGCGAACTTGAACTTGGGAGGGGGGGTTTACGGTTGACTTGACAGTGTTTGTAGGTGTCAAACGAGGGGGGGGTTATTGTTGTCATTGGGTCTGGATGAAGGCAATTAATGGTCAGCAACTTTGAAACTGGATTTTCCTTATCGCAATATGTAATAACAGAAAAAAAGAAATAGAGATTAAAATATTAGATGTTTGAAGTTTTCTATTGACCGAGGTATTGAGCCTGTTGCATCTTGTTTGAATGCCATGGTTGCGTCTATAGCAACGAAGTTGATATGCAGCCCCATATCGATACCTATCCGCAGTTAGATACAGTAGCACAGAACCCATTTACAGCACAATCAACCCTGTAGTACCATCGAGAACCTCATCACAGAAAAGTCGAGCAAGTAAAAAAGCCCGATGCATTGGCATTCTTGATCATCTAGTAATACAGAACAAAAAACGACAAAATACCACCACCCCCAGAAAACCAACCCTCCCCAAAAGCCCACCGCCCTGAAAGACATTTTTCTCGTTAAAAAAAGAAGAACATGCCAAAAGGCAGATTCGATGCACAGAGGCAGAGTGGAAAAGGTTTTGTTATCCCTTCAAGTCCTGCGTTGCTTTTCCCTTTCCTTGCGCCGGTTTCCCACCACGAAAGCTGACCTCTTGCGTTTTACTAGGTCATCATCGTCTTCAAGGCCATTCCAAGCGTTACAACCGAGTGATCTTCTCCTTGTACCCCTGGGGGCTTCTTGTCGACGTCCATGAGCCCGTACACCGCTATCTGCGCCGATCGGACAGAGTACTCCATCGTAAACGTCACTTCGCGGTCGATCTCGACGAACTGGCCCATCAGACCAAGATTCTGGCTTCCCTTGGGGATCACGTCTGGTCTATCGCCCTTCTTTCGTGTCAGGAAGGGACTGCCGATGAGAGGCATGAGGCAGGGGATTGTGATGGATTGCTCGAGGGTCGGGTGTAGAGGGAATGCCATTAGGTGAAGTAGTTCGGTCAGGATCTCGGAGCCTGTACACTCAAGCATGGGCTTCTTTACGTGTCGGCCTGCTTGGTCGGGGAATAGGCCATAACCCCAGAACACAAAGACGTCGTCGGGTTGGTCCTTGATGTGAGGCTGCTGGGGGATCGTGAGTGACAGCATCCAAGGACAGTCTCGGAAGGTGATCAAAGGCACAGCGCCGGTGAGTGTCCCCGTCCAGGAACGAAGATGCTCAAAGAAGGCCGGATCGCGGAGAGTAACGGTGAAGGAGAGCCAAGTTGACTTGGACGGACGATCGAAGAAGGCCTCTGGGTTGCCAAACGTCTCCGGTCGGTCCATCGCCAGCCTATCCCAGAAGGTCCACGAGGGATCTAGCTCGTGGGGGGCAGAATCGCGGAGTTCCATTGTCGGGGGAGGCTTGCTATTTGAACCGTAACCCATACCCGAGGTGAGTGAGCCCAGCGTCATGAGGACGAGATCCTGAGGACCAAGAGCAAGATCGACGTGCTTGTTGTCCTGGTAAGTCTTGAGTCCAGTAACTCGAAACTCGGAGCCAATGTCTTCAATATCCAGTCCGCTGACCTGAATACCTGACGGTGTTAGTTTCTCCTACCACTCGAGCCAAGATCCCGAACTCACCATGACGAAACTCGACGTCCATCGCCTTGAGATACTGCGACAATGGCTTAATAATAGCCTCAAAGTCCTCCTCCGGAGCTTGCTCTACCCCAGACAACGTCCCCATGTTGGGAAACTCGTGCAAGAAGCGATGCAGACACCTCCTGAACTCAACGGCGCTGCACCAAGGATGAAACCGATTGAGCGACGACCACAGATCCCAGAAGTTGGTCTCGAAGAAGTCGGGTTCGAACAGGGCCTGGATCTCAAGTCCCTCGAGCTCCTTCTCGGTCTCGAGGACTACCCTCATCAGGTCGCACTGGTTCTTGACACTCAGGCCCATGGTGCTCACGTCGACAGCTTCAGGCTTCTCGACGCCGTAATTGTCCATCACCTGCCTCACCAATCTCGTACCCGATGCACCCAGCTTTCTCCTCGCTTGGTTGAACCGGTTCAGCTTGTCAGCAAGCGTCTCGCCTTCGATGTCGGAGGGAACCTTCTCCAGCATGCCGTACAGACAGCGATACGTGAGACTCATTTTCCTGATGGCCGACACACGATACCCCGTCTCCCATGACGGCTTGGCAAATGTAGCCATCGATCCTCCAGCCTTGGATGACGCCTCGAGAATGTGAATGTGATCTCCCGGGACGTGAGCATCATCAATCAGAAAGACGGCGGCAGCCAGCGACGCTATCCCGCCGCCGACAAGCCACACATGAGGACTGGGTCCATTGATGATCTCGGGGCTGCTACCGAGACTGGCGACATTGTTCCCGTTGCTGGTGTTCTCCATGTCACCTTCTGGTGTCGCCGAGCTAGGTGTACCCGTTGTAACCGCAGCCGTAGGATCCTCCATCTTCTCTCCCCGTGGTTCGTTTGCGTGTGCCCAGGCTCTCTCTCGGTCTAACCCAGAAGAGAGGCTGATCGTCAGCTTTGCGACGCCTTGGCGAATATGCACGTCTTTGAGCCTCTCTTTCTCCCTAGTTGAATAATTGGTCGGCAATCGTTCTTCTGTCAAGAAATCACAAAGAGAAGGGCAAAGGAAAAATATCACGAGAGAATGGGAAAATTTATGACTGGCCGCTCTCCCCTCACCCAGAAAAAAGACCACACACACGGTAAGAGCACAAACCTCCCCCCCCCCATCAAAAGCTTGTCCCCAGTCGAATTTCAAGGGGAGAAACAAGCCTGGCGACCAATGGGGAAGCCTGTCATCACACGCATCTTCTCCCCAAGCGTTGTTCCAACACCCCAGCCTCGGCGAGACCGGTTCAACATCTGGCGTCATTTCCGCCCACTTGACTGGTCTGTCTTAATTTTGCCTTTGTCTAGCTATTCCTTATCTTTACTGACACTGACTTTTGGCCTTTGAAAAATGAGAAAAATTGCCAGAGACCCAGAGGGGAGCAATCGTACGATGTTGGACAGCGGACAGCTTGGCGTGGCACCGGGTGGACCGTCCGTCCATCGGAAGCGGGCCGCTGCGTAGGTTGCGGAGGGCCGAGGCATGAAGCTCCGGAGCTGTGATCGGTGTTGTGCATTTGCTTTTTTGATGTACAGACGGAGGACACGCAGGGAGAGAGAGACAAACTGCAGAGAGGTGTCTCATAGACGTACGAATAGCTGTCTTGCTTGCCTCTCCCTTTGCTACCAATCTCAACTGCCTCGTCACGAAATCTCTTCACTTTGCCAACACAATGGGCCAATGCGCATAGGCCTCGACCTGGCCTGCGGTGTGCCGTCAAGTTAGCGGGTCCCATCAATGGAAGGCCTCTCTTATCAAGGTAGAAAGATTGGACAGACAAACAAGCTGCATCCATCCACAAAATGCACTCATCAGGCTGCTCTTCCATCTGAGACCAAGACCCTTTGCTAACCGCCCAATATCAAACAGTTGTATTACTCCATAGACTGGCCAAAGAGTCTAGAATGATATGATGCCCCGTCACACCGGTCCTCAGGGTCCTTGACGGCCCCGCAAAGTGCTATCCGGAGGGTGGACCTCCAACGGCTGGGTCAGGGTTCCTCAGAGGGAGAGATGGGGATTTCTTGCATCATGACAAGCATGGGAAAGTTGAACCTCTCAAATCAGCATCATGGAAGAGGAGAAAAGCACGGTCATCAAACTTTTTTTTCCCGGGTGGTTTTGCCGGTCCCTTTAGTCCAGATGTCACATCACCACCCGAGCCGTGGATTGCCGGTATACGGAACGGATGACTGCTTTGTTTCAAGAAAGCCGTATTGTACTCGCCTATTACTACTGCTGCATGTTTGCGATACCACCTCGCGGGTATTGTTTCATAATTTCTACCTGCGGGAATCACGCAGGTCCCAGAGGGCATTCAAAACGTGGTCACCAGGGTCTTACGGAGGCAGCCGGATTCCGAGCGGTTTTTGCTGACGGGAATAAAGAAAGTCTGCGATGGAGACTTTGCTAAGATGGGTCACCGTGAGAGCTTCACCGAGGAGGGTCTCGAGGGCGGTCAATTGTTTCTACGGAGAAACAGCTAGCAGGCTTAGGCGAGCTCCATGTCAGTCAGATCTTGGTCATTGGAGATTTTACCAGGTCGAGCGAGATGACCTGAATTTGCCCTACCGGGCTTGGTCAAATTACCTTGGAGAAGCTCCCTGTTGAGATTCTCGCCTACGGTGCAAAACCTGTTCCCTTCCCCAGCATTAACCAGTCGCTTGTTGCCGATGAGCCTCGTCTTGGGGTCCCGAGATGCGGTTGAGGTTGATCATTGCAGATCCTTGGCTGTGCCCTGACGAAAGAAAAAATTAAACAAAACTGCAGATTACGCAGTCCAAGAAAAAGAACCCCAAAATGTCTCGGCCATAGCCAGCAGCCGCAACCCGCAAGACCCGGATTGCGGCTCGGCATCATCAGCCAAGGATCCCACTCCTTTTTTTCCCTTCAAATCCCACGTTGACCAAACCCTCATCCGTACAGCTGTTCATCATCAAAGCTCCGGTTCTTTACCCTTCTCAGACGCAGCCGCAGCTCCAAATGCCGAAGTCGCAGGTCCCTCCCACGCTGTTTAACCCCCACTGAGGGTGGTGGTCTAGCGTTAAGACAAACTTGGACTTTGAAGCCGTGCTGATGATGCTGCCCCCCCCGTTCCGTGATGGCGGCAGTCCAGTTACTGATTGATAAGGTGTGGGCCGCGGGCGACGGCGTCCGGGACGGTCTGAAACGGTTACGTACTGAATGTTGTGAGACCCATCGCGGACAGAGCCGGCGACGATTCCCGGGATGGGGGTGATGAAGTTTGAGAAGTGTTTCTGGTGGTTGACGAGTGAATTGCGAATCCAATGTTGTTGCAGCAAGTGGTAGGCTTTGTCTCTGTCAACCATTGACAGTACCTACGTATCCGTATAGGCAAGCAAGCGCTTAACAGTCTTGATATCATATCAGAAACCAGATGGGGATCGGCATGAAGAGGGCTTTTCGGCTCTGGTGTGGATGATCGGGGATACCCCTGGCTTGGCTTCAAACTGGACCCCCAGTTTCGCATTGGGGCCTTGGACTTTTTTTTTTTACCCTCACGGATCCGCCACCAAGGACGCGTCCATCAACCTTGGAAGCATTGCCGGCGGCTGCGCCTCAAGTACCTAAATGATCAAAAGAAGGCAAAAAAACTTGGCCAAGCTGGACAATTACGCATACACAATGTCAGAAAACGGGTTCACGACTGCGGCATACTAAGACGTGTTCAATGCAGCTATCCATATGTAATCACCTTCGAAGCGTATTCGGGTTTTTCGCGTTGACGATTACGAGAACGTGTTTGGAGGGGGGCTAGGGGGATGGCACGGATAGATTAGTTAGCCTATTGCCGATGAAACGGAACAATTCTAGGGGATAATCTTTCGCCTCGGGCAAGCTAATTGACAGCAGGGCCAAAACGCTTTGACGACATTTGGGATCTATCAAAGGTGAAATGTCCACGTGCAGGGCATGTCATCGAGGAGGCTACTACAAAGGAAGGCGTCTCATGACGGGCATACCCGTGATGCAAGGGCTCAAGGTGTTGCAACGGGAGAGGCTCTTTATGGCCCGTGCAAAAGAACAATATCATCAAGAACAGCAACAGAGCAGAATCCATTGATATATACATTCCTTCTAACCCTCGAGATATCACTCGAAGCTCTGATGAATCTCGACCTCGATTGCATTTGGCCCCACCCCATTGAGAAGATCCCCCCCGGTAATAACCCACGCGGTCGGTGCGCCACACCAACCTTGGAACCGACATCAAAGGGCGCTAAAAATGCCGCCTGCCAGCGACGGCGGTCTTTCAACGGGGGGGAGGGGGGAAGCGTCACAGCAGGCACACCTTGGAAGGTAAGAAGAAAAAAAGAGCTGGGGAGCGAGATGAGACAGGACTGGGGGTGCTTGCATTCGGCAATTGACCAAGGAAAGACGAGAGAAAAAATTGAGAGAGAAAAATTCATGCTCGTGCTTTGCAGAGTCAACAAAGATATTTTTCCAAGAATTTTTCTTGTATTTATTTACTTTTTTTCTTGTATCTTTAACCGTCCTACGTGCACCTAATTTCAACAAAAAGGCGCCGCCTGTCAACGGACCATCACGTCCCAATCGCTCCTACCTCTAGCCAATTTCTTTTTTTTTTCCTCTCTCACATCTCGGCCCCCCGCTCAACCTCCGACCCGGCTTCCTCCTCCATCCTCCACCATCTTGGGCCGCTTCCGCTCACCTCCCCCTCCACTTGTTCCGGTCTTGGTTCGGGTCCCCAATTATTTTTTCCCTCTTCCTCTTGAGCTTAGCTTCCCGCTCTTCACATTCTCTCTCTCTCTTATCCCTCCACACCCTCTCACCCCCTTTTACCGCCTTCTTTCCCTTCCCCCCCCCAAACCCTCCTACGATCCTCCTTCACCTCCATCTTGGTCTCGCTCTCTTCCTGTCTGCTGCGTAGGCTATCGGACTAGCAATTGACTTTGTTTGTCCTGTTTATCGCCCGCTTTCTGTGGTCTAGGCCTCAACGCCTTGCCCCTCCTGCGCGTTTAGTCGCACAGAAAACGTTGAAGCGTTGTGTGCTGCCTCCGCCTTGGTGAACTTTTTGTCCGCCTTAGGACCTCACCCACCCTAGCAACGTAAGTATCCCCCTCAGCCTCCTCTCCCGTCGTCATCTGTTGCCTCGGTTCAATCATGTGCCCTCCTGGCCGTCCTCAATGGCTCCGTCAAATATCTAGCCGTGCCCCAGACCGTCCATCTTGAACCCCGGACTTACACCTGCGCTTAGACCAACCAGCTCGAAACGCACGAGACATTCAATGTGGTAGACGACATCACCGAGTCACCTTCTCCCATCACCTCGAAACCATCATGGCTTCCTTCCTCCCGCGTCGCTTTCGCGGCGAGAGTCAAGTCACCGAAAAGACGACGCCGTCCTGGGCCTCCAAGCGCCTCACTCCTATCGCTCAGTACCTCGCCCGACGCGCCTGCTCCCACCCCATCCATACCGTCGTCCTTGTCGCCGTCCTTGCGAGCACCTCATATGTCGGCTTTCTTCAAGAAAACTTCTTCAACGTCGATGTTGATACCACTGGCGTGGGCAAGGCCGATTGGTCTTCCCTAGTCGAGGGTAGCCGCGTCCTGCGAGCTGGCCCAGAGACTGCCTGGAAGTGGAAGGGTGTCGAGCAAGATGTTGACGTTGCTGGTGCCGATGCCGACCACCTCGCTCTCCTGACTCTCGTGTTCCCTGACACTCTGTCTACCGACTCGCCTAGCACTGCGCCTCGATCTCACCACGTTCCTGTTCCTCAGAACCTGTCCATCACGCAACTCCCGTCTACCGAGAACCCCTTTACCACCTACTCCCAGGACAGCATTCTCGCCTACTCTCTCCCCTACGCCGAGGGCCCCGAGTTCCTTGCTGCTACCCAGGAGATTCCCAATGAGGATTCGGAGGAGACCGAGACGGAGCACGGCCGAGAGAAGAAGACCTGGATCATGAAGGCTGCCAAGGTCAACACCCGCAATAGCATTGTTCAGTGGGCCAGCAATGTCTGGACCGAGTTCCTTGATCTTCTCAAGAACGCCGAGACCCTCGACATTGTCATTATGCTTCTGGGTTATATTGCCATGCACCTGACCTTTGTTTCGCTCTTCCTCTCGATGCGACGCATGGGTTCCAAGTTCTGGCTCGGTGTCTGCACCATCTTCTCCTCGGTTTTTGCCTTCCTCTTCGGTCTAGCTGTTACCACCAAGCTGGGTGTCCCCATCAGCGTTATTCTGCTGTCTGAGGGTCTTCCCTTCCTGGTCGTCACCATTGGCTTCGAGAAGAACATTGTCCTGACTCGCGCTGTCATGTCTCATGCCATTGAGCACCGACGCACTCAGGCCAAGAGCTCCAAGTCTGGCAAGCGATCCCCCGAGCGCTCCATGCAAAACGTCATCCAGTACGCCGTCCAGGCAGCCATCAAGGACAAGGGTTTCGAGATTATGCTCGACTACGCCATCGAGATTGTCATTCTCGTTCTGGGTGCTGCCTCTGGCGTTCAGGGTGGTCTCCAGCACTTCTGTTTCCTTGCTGCCTGGATTCTGTTCTTTGACTGCATCCTGCTCTTCACCTTTTACACTGCCATTCTCAGCATTAAGCTCGAGATCAACCGCATTAAGCGCCACGTCGACATGCGAATGGCTCTCGAGGACGATGGCGTCAGCCGTCGTGTTGCCGAGAACGTTGCCAAGAGCGAGGACTGGCCTCGTGTCAGCGGCAACGCCAAGGACACTTCTCTCTTTGGTCGCGAAAGCAGCAGCATTCCCAAGTTCAAGGTCCTGATGGTACTCGGTTTCCTCCTCGTCAACGCCGTCAACCTCGGCTCGATTCCCTTCCGCAACCCCAGCTCCCTGTCTAGCATCCGTACCTGGGCTAGCAGCTTTGGCGGAGTTGTTTCGCCCATGTCCGTTGACCCTTTCAAGGTTGCCTCCAACGGCCTAGACGCCATTCTGGCTGACGCCAAGGCCAACAACCGACCCACTCTCGTCACTGTCCTCACCCCCATCAAGTACGAGCTCGAGTATCCTTCCATCCACTACGCCCTGGCTTCTTCTCTCAACGGAAGCGGCCCTGAGGTTGAGGAGGGATTCCACCCCTTCCAGCGATATGGTCTCGGTGGTCGCATGGTCGGCGGTCTGCTCAAGAGTCTGGAGGATCCCGTTCTCTCCAAGTGGATTGTCGTCGCCCTCGCTCTCAGTGTCGCTCTGAACGGCTACCTCTTCAACGTCGCTCGATGGGGCATCAAGGACCCCAACGACCCCGAACACCACATTGACCGAAACGAGCTCGCGCGCGCACAGCAGTTCAACGACACCAGCTCGACGACCCTTCCTCTGGGCGAATACGTTCCTCCTACTCCTCAGCGCACCGAGCCTAGCACCCCCGCCGTTACCGACGATGAGGCCGACGGCCTGCACATGACCAAGGCTCGGCCCGCCAACCTGCCCAAGCGAAGCAACGAGGAGCTCGAGAAACTGTTGGCCGAGAAGCGAGTTCGCGAGATGAACGATGAGGAGGTTGTCTCTCTTTCCATGCGCGGCAAGATCCCCGGTTATGCTCTGGAAAAGACCCTCGGCGACTTTACTCGTGCTGTCAAGATCCGACGTACCATCATCTCCCGAACCAAGGCCACGACCGACCTGACTCACACCCTCGAGCGATCCAAGCTACCTTACGAGAACTACAACTGGGAGCGTGTATTTGGTGCTTGCTGCGAGAACGTCATTGGATACATGCCCCTCCCTGTCGGTGTTGCTGGACCTCTTGTTATTGATGGCCAGAGCTACTTTATCCCCATGGCTACCACTGAAGGTGTCTTGGTTGCCAGTGCCAGTCGAGGTTGCAAGGCCATCAACTCTGGTGGTGGCGCCATCACTGTTCTCACCGCCGACGGAATGACTCGTGGACCTTGTGTTGCTTTCGAGACTCTTGAGCGTGCTGGTGCTGCCAAGCTCTGGCTCGACTCTGAGGCTGGCCAGACCACTATGAAGAAGGCTTTCAACTCTACCAGTCGATTCGCCCGACTCCAGTCTATGAAGACCGCGCTTGCTGGTACCAACCTGTTTATCCGATTCAAGACAACTACCGGTGACGCCATGGGTATGAACATGATTTCCAAGGGTGTCGAGCACGCTCTTAGTGTCATGTCCACGGATGGAGGCTTCGACGATATGCAGATCATTTCCGTGTCAGGCAACTACTGCACGGACAAGAAGCCCGCTGCTCTGAACTGGATTGATGGCCGAGGCAAGGGAGTTGTTGCTGAGGCCATTATTCCTGGTGAGGTTGTTCGCAGTGTTCTCAAGAGTGATGTCGACTCCCTGGTTGAGCTCAACGTGACCAAGAACTTGGTCGGTTCGGCCATGGCTGGTTCCGTCGGTGGATTCAACGCTCACGCTGCCAACATGGTGGCTGCCATCTTCCTTGCCACTGGTCAGGACCCTGCTCAGGTTGTTGAGAGTGCCAACTGTATCACCATCATGAAGAAGTAAGTCTCCAGTCTCATATTATCAGATCCATGCTAACTAAACTTCACAGCCTGAACGGAGCTCTCCAAATTTCCGTGTCCATGCCCTCGCTTGAGGTTGGAACTTTGGGTGGTGGTACCATTCTTGAGCCTCAGGGTTCCATGCTCGACATCCTCGGTGTCAGGGGATCTCACCCTACAAACCCTGGAGACAACGCCCGACGCCTGGCCCGCATCATTGCCGCGGCTGTCCTCGCTGGTGAACTGTCTCTTTGCAGTGCCCTCGCAGCTGGTCATCTGGTGCGAGCGCACATGCAGCACAACCGAAGTGCGGCTCCCTCTCGCAGCACTACTCCGGCTCCTCCCATGACGCCGATTTCCTTGGCCATGACCAATGCCCAGGAGCGTTCTGCCTCAACAACATCGATGAGCGCAGCTGCTATCCAGCGATCAAAGAGGTAAAGATGATGAAGTGTTTGACGGAGCATATGGTTGGTTGGTGTCAAAATTCATAGACGTTGCTTGTAGGGCACATCGTCTTGGTTGGTGAAGGTCACAGCATGGAGTTTTCGCATTATGGGACATTCTGGAAAGGTCACGCAAAGCGTACATATACATACACTACACGTAAGAGATACAACAACAACAACGAGTGGATTAAGTTCCGCTTTAAAAATGCATTTTAATCCTCTTTTGTACTTGTCGGTATGGTGTTTAGGTGACCGTGTTTAGGTGGTCGTGTTTAGGTGAAGGTCTTGACTCTGTCAACAGCCTCGCTGTCCATGCATGTGAACTTGATGCCCTTCTTTTCCATCTCCCTCTTACACTCTTCCCACGTGTCCTGCATGACTGGTCTTGTACCCTCTTCCACAATCCAAGTCTGATATCCCTCTTCAACAGCATGCTCTGCTGTAGCCTTGACGCAATAATCACCCGCAAGCCCAACAACATAAACATCAGTAACTTCCTGCTCCTTGAGCATACCCGCCAACCCACTATCACTCAACCGAAACGGATCATAAAAAGCACTATACATCTCAACCCTCTCATCCTGTCCCTTTTCAATAACAGCATGCACCCTCGAGACATCAAGCTCAGGCACTAGCTCAGCGCCCTCTGTACCCTGAACGCAGTGCGTCGGCCAGAGAGTCGTTTCGTAAGTACGCGAAGGATCGCGGGGGTGCACGATGATGGTGGTGGATGTGTAGGGTTCAGCTCCGGGGTGGTTGGATGCGAAGGAGATGTGGGTTGGTGGGTGGAAGTCTTTTGTTGCGAGGATTAGCGGGAAGGGGAGGGTTGTTAGGGTGTTTATTGGGGTTGCGATGGAGCGGCCTTCTGGGACTGGGAGGGACCCGTTCTGAGAGAGTTAGTTTTTGAACATGAGGGTATTTTGAGAGATTTAAGAAGCTCACTCAATGTGAGTCGTGAGCGCTGTCGCGGGTTCAAGTCAAGATTGGGTTGAAGCAATGGAACTGGGAGGTGAACAGAGGTGCGGCCGTCATTATCAGACGGGCTCGAGTAAGATGCGCAACTTTGTCAAAACATTTCCTCTGCTCGAAAATGGAAAATCACGATTCGTGCAATCGCAATTATTCACGAACGAAAGGGCTTCTTGGTCGACTTCAACCTCCATCTTACCCGGGGTAGCATGTGACAGAGATAAAACTCACTGGCGGGCAAAAGTCCTCTTGAAAGTCCACAATGATGAGGGCTGGCTTAAATTGCTTCCCGTCTGCCATTCTGAAGCTCTGTAGTGATGTTCTATTGGTAGGTGATGCTGCAGGTGATGATGGAGGGGCTGTTGTAGAGTTCAAGTTGAGAGTGTCGGGATAAGCCGATAAGCAACAAACCCCGCCATGAAGTATCACGGGACAAGAGTAACACAACGAGTCAAGCACAATTTTGCGCTTCGTACTTCATACAAACAAAGGAAACCGGCATAGATCAAACAAGACTCAACTAGGTAAGAAGAATGGTTGAAACAAACAGCAAAAAAGATGAGTTATGTTATAGGAAAAGCCCGATGCGGGGGTCGAACCCGCAACCTTGAGATCGCGTACTCATCACCTGGTCTAAAGAGGGATTCTCTTTAATTTACACCAAGGTAATTAAGAGTCTCACGCTCTACCGATTGAGCTAACCGGGCTCAATCTGTTTTTGTTTAATTTCCCTCAGAATGTAGTACATATTGGGCTTGAATGGAAAAAGAATCTGCAAGTTCTTTTTTTACTCTGGTGGGGCTGCGGCGTTGAGGTTTGGTTTGGTGGAGTTTTCGTGTGGCGTTGCAGGGATATCCTTGTTTGTTTAGTGTGATTATGTAATGGCAGGTGTCAAAGAGCTACCCTGGACAAACATGTTGACTTCGGAGGTCATTCAATTGAAGAGGAAAGATGTAGAAATTGGCCTGTTAAGAAGGATAGGGTGCCTTGCAACTCTATTTATTTCGTCCCATTATGCGCTCGCTTGAGTACGTTAATTACCGCGCCGCTCTTAATACAGGGACAAGTGAAATCGGATACCCCTGATAGGTTCCCACGTCGCGCTGACATGATGTGATCTTACGAATCAATGTAGCTTGCTGTACGTTTTAGTATCCCTGCTCGTTGGCACGAAAGTTCAAAAGACTTATTCCGGACGTGAGGTGTTGAAGACAAAAGTCTTTCCCACGATGCACCACTTGAAGCCTTCGGTCGTGACACGGACCATAAAGAGAAAGAGGAAAGCATCTCGCTGATTTATTCACAACAAAAGTCCCCGCTTAATATCGCCCTCCCTTGTAGATGTCCCTGAGCTGGTGAATGCCCAGTCTCTATCCACCCACTTCACGTCACCCACTTCCCATCACTTAACCGGGTACATTACCCTACCAGATCGCTTCGAAATCTTACCCAAAAGGAAAAACGCATCATGATTTGTTGCCCGGACTTTGTCACCAAGATCAGAAACCGACCCGGTAAGCGCTAGTCTTAGCGAAGCAAAAGAGCATGGACCGAAAGGCGCTTAGCTATCCAAGGAACTGCGGGTTCTTGTATCTACCGCTCGTTTAAATACAAGGTGTCGTCTCCCCGCGGGTCTGTGGTTTCGTCATCTTTGTCATGGCGCCTTTACTGCTGGATCAGATACCCAGCTTGACGAGCCCTTTGGGCATCGTCTTGGTGGTTTTGGTGATCTTCCTGGTGCTTTACTTTGTTGAGAATCTTATTCATGTTCCATATCCTCCGGGTATTCCACTTATACGTGAACCTGAGGGTGCTCGTCGATTTAGTCTGCGGACGAGGTATGCCTATCTCACGGACTGCCAGGCGCTCTTTCGAGAGGCATATGATGACGTTTGTCCAACCCTCGCCCATCCAAACATACTCTACTAAGAATCTCCCTCAGTACATCAAAAAGGGAAAACCAGTCGTTATTCCAGGCTTCGGCTTCCGAAAAGAAGTAATCCTCCCCCAGAGCCAAATGAAATGGATCCTCTCCCAACCGGAGGAAGTCCTCGATGTCGCCAAAGCATTCGCAGAAGTCAACCAGATCAGATGGACCCTCGGACACGAAAAGGTTGCCGTCGATGCTTGGCAGGGCATGCTCGTCAAGAGCGACCTGAACCGCGTGCTGGAAAACATTGTCAATGCCATGAATAATGAGCTCAAGATTGTGTTTGATGAGCAGTTTGGAAAAGATACTGAGAATTGGAGGGAGATTGATCTTAGGTCTAAGATTAAGATTGTTGTTTCGCAGGCTGCTAGTCGGTTTACTCTTGGGTTGCCGTTGTGTAAGTTTGTTGTCTAAGGCGTGATGTGTTTGCTAACGGAATCAAGGCCGGAACAGAGACTACCTCGAGACATCGCTCAAGATTAATGATCTTCTCATTATAAATGCTGGTCTCACTGGAGGCTTGCCTCTTGTCCTGCAGCCCATCATTGGCACCCTCCTCAGGATCCCAACGGGCATACACTTCCGCAAGCTTAAGAAGATGTTTGTTCCTATCTGGAAGGGACGTATGGAAGCCGACCCAAGTCTCCCAGAACCTCAGGATCATTTACAGATGATGCTTCGATATGGTCAGCGCGAACGCCCCAATGAGATTCATGATATGGACGTCATGACTGGGCGTTTGATCGCCCATAACTTTGGCTCCATGCATCAGACGCAGATCCAGGTTACTAACCTGATCCTGAACGTTCTCGGTTCCGACGCCGAATTCAACACCATCGCCGTCTTGCGTGATGAGATTGACCGTATCCTTGGTTCTGATGAAGACGCTCAGTGGACAAAGGCCCTCGTTAACCAGATGACTCGCGCAGATAGTCTCTGCCGTGAGACTCTTCGTCTGGGTGCTTTTGGAGGAAGAGCCAACTTCCGCAAGGTCATGACATCTGGATTCACCACTGAAGATGGCATCCACCTCCCTAAAGGCTCACTCATCTCCTTCCTCGGCCAGCCAGCCGCGACAGACGAGGAATCCATTGAAGATCCCCTCAAGTTCGACCCCTTCCGCTTCTCCCGCATGCGAGAACTTGCAGCTAGTCGTGATGAAAAGGTGCCTCTTGTGAGTATGGTGTCGACATCGCCCGAGTTTCTCCCCTTTGGACATGGAAAGCATGCTTGTCCTGGTCGGTTCTTGATCGACTTTGAGCTCAAGATGATTCTTGCGTATGTCTTGAGGAACTATGATATTGCGTTTCCGGAAGAGTATGAGGGAAAGAGACCGCCGAATGTCTGGATGGCTGAGGCTGTGTTACCACCTGAGGGTGCTAGGATTAGGATTAAGAGAAGGACGAGGCAGTCAAGCAATTAGAAATATAGCCCGTGTTAGGGAGTTGTATTCATTGACTGTTATTTAACTTGGGCTTGCCATCTAGCTGTCGTACTATTGGTGCGAGCTGAGTAGGTTTGGAATACGGGCCTTCTTTTGGGGACGTGGTCGAAATCAACGAGAATAATTATATGTCACATATTTAATCCTCCCTGAAAGGCTTAACCTGACCTAGGACTCACCTCAAATTCGAGAAAAACAAGTCAAGTCAGATCAAGCCTGCAATTGTCTATCTACAGAATTACAGCAATATCTTTTGTCAAATCTCGACATTGCAAAGTCAAATAATATGCCAAAGAACAGAATGCGACGGACTTCCCCTCTTAGTATCTAAGAGCACTCCTTCTTGGAACCGTCAGTGTAGAAGTAATCCTTGGCAATAACGATAGAGTCAGCGTGCCAGGTCTTGCCACCGTCGGAAGTAGTAAGGCCAGTAGAGTCGCCGCCGTTGACGGTGAGAGTCTTGCCAAAGTTGGGGTCAGCTCGCTCGAGCTCGACGGTAAAGTCATCCCACGAATACTGCTGGATCGTACCGCAGGCCCCGAGGTAGCACTCGTTGCTGGAGTAGATGTAGGTGGGGGTTTGAGCTCCGGTACCGCCTGTTCGAAAGGTTAGATGGTCATTGGTTTGGTTGATTGGGGTGTTGAACTTACGGTCAGTCTGCTTGGAGACTACTTTGCCATTGATCTTGACGACCTGGGTCACGGCGGTGCCATCATAGGTGACTAGGTCTTGTAAGCCTCTTCATCTCAAGACCTGATGAAGGTACTTACTCTCAAAGCCAACAGAGGCACCGTTAGGGATAGCCACGTAGGGCTGGGCAACCTGATTACCAGCTAGGGACAGTTTTAGACGTTGAGCTCATTCAGAAATTCGAGTCATCTTACAGTCAAAGGTGCTGGCGGCGACGCACCAAGCATCGTTAGGAGCAGGACAGCCCCTGAAAAAATCGTCAGCGACCTCTAATTACCGTCACACCACAAGACCTACTCTTGCTCGTTGTTAGGAGCCCAGTTCAGAAGAGGCTGGAACAAGTCCGAGGACTGATCTCCAATAGACTCGGAGATACCAACCCAAATAGACATCCAAGGCTGGTGCGAAGGATCATCGACCTGAGTTCCGCAGGGGACAGGAGGAGGAGTGAGTGTGTAGATGGCCTTCTTGATGGCACTCTTGGCAGGGCCAGCGATGAAAAGGTTTCCAAATTTCCAGTCGTCATACTGACCAGCGACACCTCGCACAGCGAGGGCAGCAATGACAGCAGCAAGAGGAGATACAGATCGCATATTGGTGGGTTTAAATTGAAAAGAATGAAATATTTGATAACAGATCAACTGCATTGGAGAGTAGCAAGAAAAGCCAAGACACGGATATTTCCAGCCTTATATCAGCCACACCACGCCTTCCAGCTGCAATGCTCGGTATAAGGATCGTATTCAAAATGGGCATAATTAGAAGGGGTAAAGCCGAACAAGGATTATCATCATGAAACATGTACAACGAATAAACCCACGAATCGTGAATTGATCCTATTTCTATGGGTCGACGAAACGAACATTCTAAAATGGGCCTTGACAATAGTTCCAAGACTAACCCATGTTTTGAGGCTCTCGGTAGTCGATGCCATTCTTCCTAGCCAATCCTTTCCGCGTTTCCGAGACCTATGCCGCGCATAGCTGTTTTTACGCTGAGGGTGTCGTAAAAGCGCCCTTGGAAGTAGTATTGTGGTAGGAGAGGACGGATCTGTCGGCATCATGGCAGGGAATATAGATAGGGGGATTTAAATAACCCGGCAAGGGATGGCATTTGACAATATGGTAAGCGCAGTTGTAGCTGATGAAAGATCCCGCTTAGATAAGATTGATGTGTGGTTTTCTTTTAAATGGCACTTTGGCCTTGATAGTTTCTACGCAGAATATGCCACGGCGACACGTTGAAGAATTTGACGGTCTCTACGAAACATCACCGACCAGGCTTTACGAGGGCTTTCTCTGCCTTCAAAAGCCCCGAGTGAATGGAACTTCAAAGGTTGTATTAGTTCTATCGCTCTCACTGATACCACCTCCCTTTAATCGGATCTTCTGCTGCGAAGCTGGTCATCGAACAATGATCAGTCCCAGGCACAACCCCCCACCTAACATATTCCGAAGCAGCATCCTCATCATTCTCGGGTGCGTGGCAAGCAGAGCTAATGACAGCCGAGCACGTGGCTCCTGAAGGAATCACTGGCGTCATAGTTCTCATACTTCCACCAACAGTGGCCAGTAAGATCAGTCCTCCTAGAATAATGGAGAAGATGATGGCGATGGGAGAGTAGCCACATGTTGTTGTTTCGTCTGGGTATCTGTCCACTAGCAGCTTGTCGTTTTGCCAAAGTACGACCTTTACGAAGAAGATGGATTGAGAGATTAGCCAGTGGAGGGTGGCAGAACCCAGAATTAGAGGGACTCCGTATCGCTAATAATCACCAAACTGTCAGCAAAGTGTTTATACAGCCAAGAAGGGCCCTACTCACAAGAGGAAGAGACAGCCAGTACGTCTTTCTTTGTTTCCCAACCGGATATGTTGTTCGGAGGCCCTTGTGCTTCATTCCGTAACTATTCCACTCGGCTCCAACAAGCATGGTCGTCCACATGCCGTTTATCGCCGTGTAGAGTAATGATAAGATCAATTGGGGCAAGTTGGAAATTAGCACCATTCCCATGGCCCCTCTGATGTTATACTCGGAGAAATCAATGAGAGCGTCGACGTTGACTTGGCCGAAGCCTCTGTTCCAGAGGGCGGTCATGCTTGGATGTCCTAGGGTGTTGAGGCCCATGCTGAGAAGGATTGCGGCCGCTATAATCGTTATGATACATCTGGGTTCATATTAGTTGCGCAAGAGTACAATTGGGCACGGATCGGGACAGTACAGAAACACGGTTATGCCGTATCTTCTCCATGAAACTGCCGTGGCCCAGCGACGCTTCTGTGGAAACCAGGCGCGAGGTCCAGGTTCCCAAGACAGCCTTTTCCCAGAAACCTTGGACATGAGATGACGCTTCTTGGTGGCTGGATCCGGATTGGTGAGAAATGAGTCCACGGCATCTAGCAAGTTGTTAGCAAAGTTGGGTGTTGATCAAGGGAAACTTACCTCCAAGGGTTAGGAGAGGTCGTTTTTCCAGGTACAACCACGTCAAAGCCAATCCAACGAGCTTAACAACGTTACATGCAATAACACCACCGAGAAGTGGAAGGTTCACAATGACCTTGCAGTGTTCAAACGTGGGCTTGCTGTAACAATGATCAACCCTTGATGGATGACGAGACACAAGACCAGAATCCAACTGAATATCAAACTCAATAGTCCAGTTATCCGCTTTAATAGCCGCAGTATCACACTCCCAGTTCCAAGCCTGAACAGAAATGGCAGTACCAGAGACACTATCCAAATTACACATCCAATTTTTAGACGGAGGTTGGATTTTCAATGGGTTGATCTCTAGTGGGAGGGAATTGTTGTTCCAGAGGTATGGAAAGTCTGTGTCCATGACTAGGATCACGTCGCCTCTTGTTGAGAGGAGATTTCGACGATAGGTTGATAGACATTCGTCAACTGGGAGCTTGTCATAGTCATTGAGAGAGTTTTTGAGGTTTTTGTATGTCTTTGTTACGTTGCTGAGGGTTGGCTCCGCCAGGTCGTTTGGTGTGGCTGTGTAGAGTAGGAAGAAGTTGGCGCTGGTTTCGAAAGAGACCACTGAGTTGTAACTATTCGGCCATCAGCAACTTATAGACTCGTGTGGCTGACTGTGGCGTACAGTAGGTGAATAGGTAGAGAGCTCAAAGCTAGGACTGTCCAGGCGGCCACTCTTTTGATAGAGATTTTGGTTAGGTTGTGAAGTGACGAGACACCAATGTCAAGCCACTGCCTCTTGTCATGAGCCTGGTCGATTTCCTGCCTCGTCGGTCCAGTCAAGACTTGCTGCGTATAGTTACCGGCGCCAAGTAACACGGTAGCCAACGCGTTAATTGCAAGATGAAGCCATAGAGAATACTCCTTCGCCGTTTTGCAATCTCCTGTCCAAAGGGCTCCGCCGTTTGCATTGACCCTCGCTCCGACGACGCCTAGGAAGACAATGTTGGCGATTGTGACAAAGGCTGCTGCTGAAGTAGAAATGGCGAGACCAGTCCTCCATCCGCCGAAAAGTTGCTTCTTCTCGGGCCTGGCTGTCAATGGTTTCTGACTGCTAGCCTTGGACATGAAGCTGGCCGGACGATAAAGAGGCTCCGAGTCCAAAGAGGCCAGCTCATATTCGCCCATCGTGCCGACAAGACTCGTGTAGAGAGGTGCTGGAGATCATTCATTTAGTGGTAGGCGTGGCGTGTTGTTGTCCTTAATGAATCTGACCGTGAATGATCTGCGGTTGAGTGCCTTGGCTGAAGGGCGGCGGTGATCTTCAAACTTCACGCGAACAGGCTTCCGTGGAAGATGATCCGTGGCATATGACGTTAAAATACCTTAGTAATGACGAGCGGAGATTGTTTTTTATAGAAGGGGCTGGTGGCTGCAAGGATTAGGGGTTGCAATGATACGCTGCCAACACACAAATGTAGGGGACAGGTTGGTCAAATGGCCACAGTTCACGCCAAACCTGAGCAAGACACGAAAGATAATTAAGTGCAGCAACTGTTTAGATGCCAAAGAGTTGATCAAATGGTTCCTGCCAAGCAGAAATCCGGCCAATTGTTCAGCAGTCATGTCTCTGATGTGAGTAAACTGCCAAGGCAGAAGGATCAGGGCTGAGACCACCCCTTGTCTCATAATGCAACACAACCCTGCAAGCGTCGGCTAAATCGGACGACGATCCTAGCGAGCAGTCCAAGCGTAAGGCCAGGGACGAATCTTGAGCTCACGAAGCTTACCCTATGTCACAGTTGTTCTCTTTTGGGACCTTGATAAAAGGTCAAGTTCGTCACGGTTTGCCACAGCCCTTGAAACCTTTTCACAATGGAGCATCCTCCTCAATGCCTCAACTTAGACTCAAAGATTAGTCTATTCGCGACTTTCTACTACGATTTTGAGGAAGTAACTGCTTTAATCGCTGAGAGCGAATAACAACTCAAACACCATCCTTGGAGCTGAGGATAGACCCTGCTCTACACTCAAGGCTTCCATCGTCGGACAAGAACATGCATAACAATATAAACACAAACACCAAAACCCAACATACCAGAAATAACTCCAAAGCCCATAAGATACTTAGGCGCATCATCAGAAGGAAACAGATACGCTCCATAAATCTGCGCAAGATTACCCAAAGCGTTCATGAGCGCCAGCGCAACAGCTCGAACCTCAGCATCCATAGATCCAAACGTCGAAGATGCGAAGCTCAGAGATATGGCATTGGATGCCCAGAGACCTGCGGCCATGAGAACGAGAAGTGCGTATCGGGCGGTAAAGTCGTAGACGACGCAAACTGCGATAGATGTTATCATTGAGAAGGCGAGCCAGCCCGCGATGACTAGACCGCGGTAGTTTGAGATTTTGTCGGCAAAGTAGCCGCTGACTGCGGTGCACACGAATGCCACGGCGTAAATGGGAACCTAGTTTATGCTAATTAGCTGATTTGCAACACAGACAGCGAGTGTCGGCTTACCGTCATGTACTGTGCTTGAACAGTACTGGTGTAGCCAAGTCCATGGACAAGAGTCGGGTAGAAGTAGGATAGGGTTGAGGAACCAACGATGACCTAAATAGAGTCAGCAGGTGCTAATGGTAGAGGTGTAACCGTTCAAGGAACTTACCATGTAGCCAAAGATGAATCCCCAAGTCCTCCAGTCCCGAAAAGCGAGCATAAACGATCGCATCTTGCCAACCTTCTCCCCCTCACCCCTCACAGTAACACTATCCTCCTGGAGTCTTGCAATGGCAATGGCTCTCTCACGGTCCGTAAGGTGTTTAGTGTTGGCCGGAAAGTCGAGAAGCAGAAATGCAGCAACGATAGCCCAACCAATCGTAGCCACGCCCTCAACAATGAAAAGCCAGCGCCATCCTCGAATTCCATGAGCACCCTCAAGACCACCGGTGATTGCACCTGCGAGGAGACCGCCGAAAGCACCAGAAAGGATGGCGGCGGACATGTACTTCAGACTGAGGTTGAGCGGTGGATGGATATTTGTGGAAGTAGTGGGAAAGCTTAGAATATTTGCAACCATCTAGGGAATAACAGTTCGATGTTACTAAAACCTCTCCTGGCTTGACATCTATTTTGGGCCTATGGCAATGTGATAGTTACTTGGCAACGGGTGCCATGAGCCTTTGCTTTCCCACTCAAGAGGTTTACTAATTACTCACCATCATCTTAGGGGTAAGCCTCACGCTTGACTGAACCAACCTCAAAGAGCCGCCTCGGAGGCTTGCAAAGAGACGAGGTTCGGTCAATATTGGTTCCTACAACTTAAAGAACCAGACTTCAGATCTGGTCACCGAGGAATATGTTTCTCGTTACCCCTAGCGCCCGTCATTCGCACTGATTAGAGCTTAACTACCGCCTGACCTCGTTGCGAGCCCACCTCGAGGCGAGGTCCATACCCTGCTTCTAAGTTTTGAGAATGAACCAAATTCCGAGTACAATGAAAGTAATTAGCGAGTTGAAACTCAAAAGTGACAAGTGACGAGGAAAACTGGACCAGTTCCTTGAAAGCCCATAGAAGAATGTGTATAATGAATAGATAGATACCTTGGATGAAGAAGCAGACCCACAGGATTCATCAGTCCACTCTGCACCACTACCTACACACAGTCCACCTGCCCTCCGACCATGAACCATACGATGCGACACGCTGCTACTAGAACCTCGGATATCTCTCGGGCTAGTGGAATTTTCCCTCATGACCCTCGAAAACTCGATAGAGTCTCCAATCTGCTTACGAGTCTCATCTCCAACTCGGACGAAGAGGACTACGAGTGAGTCTCGTCAGAAGACGGTTGATCGCATGTCATTTATCTAAAGGAGTATGCAGGCCTGCTAGGATTAAGGCCTCTATCGGAATTGTCCTCTTTAAATATGTGATGAAATATGGACCAGGAAACAGCCGTCACTTCAATCGTGATCGGTTGGTCACATCTGGACGTAAGTTTCGTTCTTGATGCAACCTACTTATATATATATCCACTAATTCTAACGTCTGTCTATAGGATATAGTAGCAAATGGCAAGACTTATTCGGGCATCTCATTGCAGCTAAAGGTTACGCCGTCGATCCGATAAGACTTTCCAACGTCCTTGCTAGATTATCAACGACACCGTGTCATTCAACTCAAGCAATATCGAATGCTATTGGTCAGGCAATTGCGATGAAGAACTTGGCAACGCTCTACAACAAACCGGGCTTGGAAATATTGTATAACATGATCTGGTGTGTCATTGATGATGCTACGTTTCAGCAGGAGGGTGCTCTCGAAACAGTTGCCCTCGCCGGTTGCTGGAAGCTGAACAACCTTTGCGTCATCTACGATGGAAACAACGACGCTACGAGCCCTGAACTTGACGTTTCTAAGCTAAAGATTCTTGGTTGGAACGAATCGGGCTGCTTAACGACAAAGACCTTACTATAACTGGTGAGTTCATCAACTGTGTACCTCGCGTTGGTTTAAATCACTCTCTAACCCTAAAAGAAAGCCATTTGCATAGCTCTCAACGCCGCAAGAAGAAGCTCCACGCCGACCTTTGTCAATATTCAACCCCCAGACAACTATATGCCACATAGGTTTCCCTTCCTTCCTCATGGCAACACTTCGTTCCGGCACCTCCTTGAACTTTACGACTTCTTCCAAGATGTGAGCAAGAGGAGCGAAATGTACGAGACTGACTGGTTGGTCAAAGTCAAAGCTTATCGAGAGTTACACCCAGCGCTTGCCAAGGAGTTCTGGGACCATGTTGCCGGCAAGAATGTTAAGCCACCCGAACGCCAACATTATCCGACTACAGCTGCAGGTCCTATAACTCCACCTTTATCGCCCTTGCCATCTGAACTACGCTCCCGGAGAGGGAAACACAGCTCCCTCCGAAGAGGCAAGCCTCCACAACGACCAGACAGGCGCCCAGTGACAGGCGGTACAAAACCCGAAACCCTCCACATCCGTCCAGGTGACGCCGAAGAAGTCGCAGGCGCCTTTCTCGTATCCATCAGATCGACTGAGTTACCCACAACGATTTCTCTACCACAGAATGGTGCCATCAGCTTTCCTGGTCATTCATCTCGACTAGGTGTGACGCATGGAGCCTATGTGTTCTCCAACTGCCACGACCAGGACTTTGATCTGACTCTCATAACGGCGGGTGTTGGAATTCACTACGTAATAGGCACAAGAGATTTTCTCCTAAGCAAATATCGCCTGCAGGCTAGGATAGTGTCATGTCCCTGCCTCAAGCTCTTTCAGCTGCAAACAGAGGAGTACAAGAGATCAGTCCTTGTGCCCCAGAGTGGGAAACCAACAGTGGCGATTGACTTTGGGAATAGTGAAGGATGGGAACCATACGCGGATGCGCTGGTCTCGTTGGAGGAAGGCGATGAGGGAGAAATGGGGAATAATCAACCTGATAAGATTGAGTAACAAAGCTGGAACATAATAACTGCTTTTTGCCAGGTGTCTCACATCATGTGCGCAGCGGTGGTGTTTTGGATTAGTCGACTGGGAGCCTACTGTGATCCACGGTGCTCGAGGCGACAAGATATGCACATCCCACCCTTATAACGACACCCTCCTTCCTCTCTGATCCTCCCACAAGTCAAACCTTATTCTATGCTCAGATCTGGCTCCCATCTGACCCAACACACCGGCTCGGAGTCCTTCGCTGAGAGACATCGAGGAATCATCACATTGCCTAGACTTCTTTTATTCTTTATTTTCAGTCACCACTAAGGCCATTAGCTCTCACGGACGCATCGCACCTCTCATTGTTACATTTTTCTCTTCAGAATACTAACTTGATTAGCCTAGCAACGCATCCTTCCAGCGATATCCCCGAAACTCGCTATACTGGTCGCCATGCCTTCACAACCTGCATCCTCAGGTGATGGTTACCTCGAAGACGACTGCCCGCTGATGCCGGACGGATCCGAATGGAACGGGCTGAATCTCCTTGACTTGCTCAAGAGAGATCGAAGCCCTTTCAGCCCCACTTGTGACGTCAATCTCCTTCTTCAAGAAGTCGAGGAAAAGCTGGGCGCCAAAGTTATTGATGTTCCCCGTGTCTACAATCGCGCCGGAAACTATGTGCGTATTTTGCCCTGTTATATAAATTCGTGAGGGGCATGAGACTGACCACAAACTCCGAGGGCAGGACATTAACTTGATCCTATCCGACCAACGCCGTGTACTGGCACGTCTGGCCAACGCCGATGTCAACATGCCGAACTATGGCGGAACTCCTCTCGACTGGCTCCACAAGGATCTCGACTTTGAGGTTGCCATATATGGCCTTCTTCAAAACGCTCCGGGCATACCAACTGACAGGCTTCTTCACTACCGTTACCCTCTACAGCACACAGAGGTTAAACATGGAATGCCTAAGGATATCACCGGACGGTGGCTCACGATCTTTGAGATAGCGCAAGGCGAACGCCAACTTTGGCTTGACCTTGATCAAAGACAAAGGGTGAGTGCGAACTGATTCTGCGCAATCTCTTGTCCGTCAGTCTAACCTTTGAAGATGTCAACCTTGGCCAACGCAGCTAAGATCCATGCTGCATTGCTCAAGTTGGAGCTCCCACGCAAATTTGTGAATGAATGGCTGCGTAACCTCCCGTCAGTGGAGTTGAAACCCAGGGAGCTACCTCACGCCACTCGCGACTTCTGGATCGCGATATTCAAAGCCAAGGTCGAGCGCATTATCGGGAATGAAGGCGACATGATTGGTCGGTCTACCAATAAAGAAACGGTAGGACCCAAAGCTCTCGCCGCCAAAAAGTCCCTATTGCGTTTGATACCATTGATCTTGCCAGAGGGAAACGAGGCAGTCTTGTACCGCCCGGTGCTCCAGCACGACAACTTTAGCGCTGACAATATACTAAACCTGGTTAGTGAGACGGGAGAGACGAGCATCACGTCGGTTTTTGGCTGGGAAGCTGGCACCATTGTCCCACTCGTCCTGTCCGAAGTCATGTTCGTGAACGGATTCCTGTTGACCATTGATGCACACGGCAAACCAGCAACTTTGCCCCTGTCTTCGAATCTTTCAAGACCAGAAGAATGGGACAAGAACGAAGAGTACGCCGCTGAGTTTCTGAAGGTATGCCATCCCTTAAACTTACCTAGGTCTATCTTTGACACGGTTCAACCTGCGATAGGAAGTCAAGCGACAAGCTCCTGACTTGGAGGACGCCATCCGCAAGGCCAAACACGCTCGCTATATCTGGATGAAGCTGAGGCATTGGTCGGGAAAGCGCCCTGAAGAGTTTTTCGGTAGGCTTGGAGATTGGGCAGAGGATTTCATGGAAAGGGGGATGAAGTGAGACGAGCAACCTTTCGGCCAGGTGGGACGGGCACAAAGCCTCTATTCTAGATAGACACGCAATAGGAGAGGTAGATTCACTGAATCATTAGTTGTCTGGGCTGCTGAAGATGGATACATGGTGTGATAGATGGCCTAGCGGAGGACACCACTCAGTAACAGAGCTAACTACGCTCCCTATTTTCACCAGGGATATTCTGCTCAAGTTATGCCTTGTGGCTCATACACAGGTCTAGAGACGCGTCGAAAGAATCTACTTGTGACTCAAAGCTCTCATTTCCAAGGCTAAAAATTGTGGAAGAAGTAGGTTAGACTTTGTATTCTTAACTTTGGGGATGGTTGAGGCTGTGCATCAATGCCAGAGTATCTATGCAAGATGTTGTTGACCTGCAAAGGTTAATTCCTAACTGCAGACCTGAACTATATTTACAGGAGAAATGTTGACTAATAAACGTGTAAAGGAGGTGATGAACTTTTACTGTTCAGTAATATATAAAGTCCTCTTTTCCCTCCGTTAATCTGCCTGATTTACCATCGCCATCACCATCGCAGCTCAAGTCAGTCTACATCACCGCCCAATCTCTTACTCTTACAGAGCTTCACAACAATCTTGACTGATTCTTTCTACTCTTCTCCTTTCTCAAGTCAAAGACTGTACTACTTCTCATGATGTGTTGCAAATGTGTTCTTTATTATAGTTGAAGTCGGGATAACCGATGACCAAGATCGTACTACTTCTCTTCTTGGATTCGTCCCTCAATCAATCGTCTACAGACAAGACACCCACTACGCCCACTTCAAGCGCCTATACAATCAGAATGTGTGGCCTTTTCTCTGCTCTCTTCGGCAATAAGAAGCAAAAGGCCTGGGTTGAGCCAATTGTAAACCCAGCCAATCAGCCGAGACCAACCACATCACCACAACCGCAGCAGCAGGCTCCTCGGACAGCAAGTATTCCGATATTGGTAAAGCAGGGTGCCTCACAACCTGTCAACCACTGGACGAACCCGGCCGACTACAATAGTCGGTGTCCCTACTACGACGAGGAACCGGCATTCCAGGCGCAGTACTACTTGCGTGGAAAATACGGCAAGTCTTGGAAAAGTCCTCCCGAGAGCAACCGTATTTTCGTGTCTCCTCCAGGAGTGCCTGTGCCCATGCGCAGTGCCGACTCGGTCTGGGCAGTGACTTGTGGCCCCCATAGAGCGGGACCGCAAAGAACAATGCACTTTGACGAGGCTCAACGTCGTCCCTTAAGCAGGACGAACTGAGCAGGAAATAGGTGGCTGCTTTGGAAGGATGGGGTCAATGTGCGAGATTTCTTGGGTCGTGGGGGGGGGGGGGGGGGGGGCTAGATGCGATGGCTATTGGTTGGTTACGGACTTTGAAAGCGCGATTGAGGAGTTTACTGGAGTTGGAATGTTTATTTTATTGTTTTCATCGTTTTCACCTGCATGACCGGCAGTGTTCAGTAGTGAAGTACCCCCGAGGCTGTGTTTATATAAGCCCATCCGTGAAAAAGCTAAAGAGCAAAGCCTCCGTCTCCTCATCAATAACCATATTTCCAGGTTCAAAAACATCAGAGTGTGGTATTTCCGTCGTCCCAATGTTACTTTGAGTGTTCGCTTTTGAGTTTTCCTCAACCCTTTTGCAAATATTGACAAACCTCTCGCGCAGTTTGGCGAACATGGTAGGAAGAAACCTCTGTGGAGAAGAATTAATGCCTTCATTCATAGCCCCTTCAATCTTTTGAGATAATCCCTCGAGAGTATCTGCAAAGTCTTGGATGCTGGTTAAAAGTCCTGGATCCCAGAAGCTGTGGTGTGTGACTAGTAGACGGGAATAGATCAAGATTGCATGGCCTATTTGGATCCAGTAAGGGTACGGCATTGATAGGATGACCGAGTTGGGTAGAGACATAACGGATGCAGCTTCGGCTTTTACTGCATTGAAGCAGGAAGCGAGGATGTGAGATACTCGGAGAGAGTAAGTGGAGGAACCATCCGTGTCCGCACTCTGTAGTAGACGATCATCCATGCCAACTTTGTACAAAAATATTTGCAACACGTGACAAGACATCAGCAATAGCTCTATGATTGGTGAGTAGCCGATCTTAAATAAACGTTATGCTTCATACCTTGTTGAGGAAGTCCTGATGGCAAGGAGGTCTTAACCGCCTCGACGTCCCTTTCAAGACGTGAAACAGCCATGAGCACCGCACTCGGAAGAGTGGCTTCTGTTGTACTCAAATCTTGATAAAGTGTCTTATCAATACTATTGCTGACTTGCTGTACTCGAACAAGCTGGACAAGATATTCATCGCAAGGAAGCTCTGCTGCTTGTTGCAACGCCAAACGAGCTTCTTCAATAGACTGGCCTCCTGGCATTGGGCAAGTATCTTTTACGCACATCCTCAATCTATGGCTGATATTAGTGTCTGACATTAATAGGGATTGCGCTTTTACAAACACCGAGTTGATCCAGAATAAGCCGAGGTAGCATCGTCGTTCTTCGTTCGTCTTGTCTCGAGTCCCTTGGTTAGTGGTGAAATAATCATTCAGGCCTCCTGGGGAGGTCTTGGTATTCATGGATTTCCCTCTGCTGATTCCAAGCTCTTCGGCCAGTGACATGGCTGTATGCATCAGATTGTTGAGTTGAGAACCAAGCTGTAGATGAATATGGTGCCTACTATGATGTCAGCTGGGGTTTGATCTTCGGAAATGAAGCCATACCAGGCCAGGTATACCAGAACTCCCTGTAGGAGATGGATGTTCTTCTCTCCTTGAGCCCAAATCCTACGACCAAGTTCCTCTCGCCAACGTTGAGCCAGCTCTAACTGAGCATCTGCGTTTTGTTGGCATGCGACCACCATGATGGCCATGTACAGCATAGGCCTCTCCCGGAAGAGCTTTTCAGGTGACTCATCCAACGAGATCCAGACAAAGGGGAATAAGGGCATCATCTGTCGGTGATACAGCTCAAACATTTTGTAAGCTAGCAATTGCGATTCGGGTGTCAATGGCTGTATGAAGACGGCGGTGATGGGAGAATCGGATGGCGATATTGAAGTTAAAGCTGGTCCTGGGGAACTACCCGCGACGGCTGAGGAGTTGGACAAGAGTTGAGCAACTGAATCGAATTTGGACTCGAGCCGCAACAAGTCCCTGGCCACTGTTAATCCATGCACAAGAATGAATCTGTGGTACTGACTCTCTCCCATATCCTCGGCCACCATTCTTTCTACTATGGCTTCCCCGTGGTTGTATATTACACTCCTTATCCAGTCGATCGCATCTTGTCAAGTCTAGGTTAGTATCACGGTGGTTGACGCGCGGCGTTGACAATACCTCTTGCACCTCCTCTGACCAGCTACTGTTTCGCATCGAACTTTTGCGGAAGCGCATGTTGTACATGCTTTTAGGCCCTTTGGCCTTGAAGCGTCAGAGTCCATCTTTCATCAACTCATATGTGCTTGGATGAGCGTTGGGATGAGTGAACGGGTTGTGTCAGATCATGCTCTGGCATGGATCAGCGAGCTCAGCCCCCAACGACGCGACGCGGTTGGCTGAGTAAGCTTGTTAACTATTCAACCAGGGCAGCTTTCAATGAAGCATCTGTTCTTGCACTTCTTTTCATTAATTGTCAATTTGACCATGTCCACCAAGTCCTCGCTCGAAACGACTGCTGCAAGTTTCCACATAGAAATATGTACAAGACACTATGTAACAAGTTGATTCACACATTATTAACCGGCATTTCTCTACTCGGTCACCTACGCCTTAGCTCGCTCTTTCTTTGCTCCATCAAGAATAGCAGCGTGATCCAAGTCATGAGTTGTACCCGACTCTGCAATTGCATCTCTAACCCACTGACCTCGAGGATGATACACAGCCTTGAAAGGCTTGGGAAGCGTCACGAATCCCTCTGTGCAGTCCATATCATCCACCTTGTGCTTCTCGCCAGTCGTCTCATTGATGCCCGCCTCAACGTTGAACGCCCAAAGCATACGCGCCATCTGGATAAACAGCTGATTCCGCGCAATGATTCTCCCAGTGCATACTCTCCGGCCAAAGCCGAATCCTATATGAGGTAGATCCTTGAGGGCGGATGTGTTGAAGCCACAAGCATCGATGTTGGGTTCTTTTGTATCGGCGTCGTCGGCGAGCCATCGCTCGGGGAGGAAGGCGTCGACGTTTTCGCCAAAGACGGATTCGTCGCGGGTGATGGCGTAGGCGTTTCCGAGGACGATCGAGTTGGCGGGGATGTAGTAGCCCATGTAAGTGTCTTCTTTCTTGGTGAAGTGAGGGACGCCGCCAACCACGACGGGACGCCATCGCAGGGTTTCACTTGCTACTGGAGCGTTAGACTAAGCTTGCAGTGACGGGAGATGTACTTACCAATAGCATCAATGTAGGCCAACTTCGGACGATCCTCGAATGTAGGCATACGGTCTCGACCAACAACCTCGTCCAGAAGCTTCTGCGCCTTGCCAACCCATCGTTCACCACAAGTAATCCAAGCAACAATGAACCAATCCAAAGCCACAGTCGAAGTGTCCAAACCAGCATCGGCAAGAATCCCAAGATCAAAAGCAAGCTCCTCAGTAGGCATGTCGGTAGCCTCGGGCGAAGCCTCCATATACTTGCTAAAGTTCCAGCCGCGGTTATTCAAGCCCTTCTTAAGGTTTCCGACATGAAGCTGTCTCTCAAGCTCGTAGAGTTCCTCAGCTTCCTTCTTCCAGGGTGCGAGGAACTTGGGGAGGTAGTTGAGGGAGGGGAACGAGTCGACGATGTAAGCACCAACTTGACCAGTTCTGGCAAACTCGGCTTGGACTTTCTTTCCATCCATCAGTTCTTGCTCATAGCCGGTCTTGAGACGGTAACCGTAGTTCATGCAGTAGATGAAACTGGCCATTGCGCGCTCGTGATGGTGATGGAAGTCAACGCCCTTCTCACCAACCTCGTTCGACTCGCCAAGAACGTCAAACAGCAGCTGCCTTGACTCAATGTCCTGGAGAGGACGGTAGGTGCTTGCAGAGCGGAGGGTGAGGAGGGGAGCCTCCATGCGCTGGTGAAGTTTGTACCTCTCATCGTAAGGCCGAAGAAGCATGTGCATGTTCTTGGTGACGAGCTCGCCAGCCATGACCATGCGTGGCCGGTGCGAGTACTGCCCACTTCGTCTGTTGAGGAGATCATGGGCGGCCTGATGCGTTGAGAGGATGATCAACGGCTGCCCGCCCATGCTAAGATGCATGATAGGACCATATTCCTTGCTCCAGTGGTACAAGTGAAGCCACTGAAGACTCTTGGGAAGCTGATGAATGTTGCCAATCACTGGAGCCGGCTTGGGTCCTGGAGGAAGAGGCCCCTTTCCTCTTCCGCTGAGATAACGTTTGAGAAGCCATGCGACAACAGCCCCAACGAGGGCGATGCTCACAGAACGCCGATCTTGTAACAACATGGCGAAAAAGGACACGAATGAGACAAAAGAGCAAAAGCAAACACCCTGAGACACACTTCCACGTGGGAAATGTCTCGGGGGTGTGATGTGTTCTTCTACCTTTGCACATCTCCCTCACACGTTGACGCAGCCATCGGGAATTGACCAATCGCGAGATACGAGTTTGATACGCGCAAAGAGAGAATTATGCATGGGGATCTTCAATCTCTTTTCTCCAAGTGGCGTATCTCGCGGCCGTTGACGTTCCATCGTTTTCATGTATGAAGGTGGAGTTGAGCTCGGTTGCGGGATAACGGAGACAAATGCAAGATTCCTTGCAAGGTGGGATCTAAACAAGCCATCTTTCCTCCTTGGAGGATCTCGAGTCTGGATTGAGTAAACCTTGAGTGAACCAACAGGCTTGGGAGGAGCCAATTCCCTGTCTCGAGGCCCATTCTTGTTGGTGATTGTAGAGTACTTGCTTTTTTCGTTTCAACTATGAGAAGGCTAACTTCTGCGTGAACTTTAGCTGAGTTGTAGAGTCTCATCGTAAACCCAACTTGCGGAGGGATTTTCAGGAGGACTGGAGGTGATATTGACATGTCAGTTTAACAGGGTATACAGGAAGGGATATCCCCCAACATGTCTCCACAGGGCTGCTGCAATGACACTCTTTGGTCATGAACTTTTTCACTCGTCTTTATACGTACCCGATATAAGCGCTAAATTAGCGATTTACCTTCCCCCGGGCCGTTGGTTACCCGCTGTCGCCGGCGTTCGCGGGGCACTCCCGCGACAAGGTTCCAACAGCCCGGTGGCGGGAATCTCTTTCTGCCCCCCTGAAACAAAGGATGTTAACCGAACATGTAGATCTTGACCTTGGAGAAGAGGCAACTTACATGGGGAGAGGCTGGGCATATTTACTTTTTGTTACTTCTGTGAGGCTCTAGTTACGTAAAGACTCTTATCAAGAGTGAAGAGTGTAGAATGGTGACCAAATGCAGTGTATGATCCCCTAATACCAAGCCTCTTAAGTGACACCCCAGTAGAGCGATCAGTGGAGGTAATGCAGAGTTATGCCTCGTGCTGGACTGGGATGCCGCGTCTTGAGAAGTGATACACAGGAGGAGTTTTCTCTTTTCTCACGTGGGGAAATGTGACGCGCCGGTAAGGTTGAAATATCAACGAGCCGGTTCCGAGTTGTTGGTTGTTCTGCATACTTCCTTGACAACCTTTTTGAGTATCGACGACAGCAGACGATGAGGTTCACGTTATGGACGGTGTTGGCCGTGGCTGGCCTAGCTGCGTTTGTACAGGCGCAGGAGATGCCAAAGTGTGCGGTACGTTACTCGAGAGATGCTTGAAAGAAGAAAAGACTTGCTAATACTTTTCAGAGCGACTGTTTGGTCAAGTTCCTCAAAGACTCGAAATGCGAACCGACCGATGCCGACTGTATATGCGCCGACACAGTCCTCAACGAAAACGTCGGAGCCTGCACACTCACAAGCTGTACCATTGTAGAAGCCCTCGGTGCGTCAACACTCTCCTTTTCCTACGGCCGGACTCTAACGTCGATACTCAGCTGCTAGGAACGGAACGGCAACACTCTGTGGGGAACCAGTACGAGACAGAACTCTTGTTGCTCCAGTTGCGACGGCTGTGTCTGGGTCTTTGGCACTGGCATTCATTGCGCTGCGCGTGTTTGAGTGCTTGTATCATAAGGAGTTTCGGTGGGCGGATATCTGCGCTATTTGTGCGATGGTGAGGGAACATTCTGGCTGTCATCTACTCGTGCTAACCGTTGCAGGTGTCTTCTATACCTATGGACATCTTTGAGTTCTACAGTACGTTGCCAACCCCCTCTTGACACGATCTTTATACTGACAAAACACAGTGAAGGCCAACGGTTTCGGAAAAGATATCTGGACACTGAGCGAACAACAAATCACAAACGTCGTCAAGGTAACAACCCCCCCACAAACTCTGAGCCAACAAGTCTCTGATAAGCCTACAGTACACCTGGGTCACCCAAGTCTCCTACATCCCAGCCATATGCCTCACCAAGATTGCAATCATCTCCATCTTCATCCGAGTCTTCCCCATCAAAGTCTTCCAGATGGTATGTTGGGGCACGATAGTACATTGTGCTCTGTTCATGATTACCACAACTATTGCTGCTATCTTGGCTTGTGTTCCTGTTGAGGCTGCTTGGACGAATTGGAAGGGGACCAAGGAGGGTGTGTGTTATGATAACAATGCCTTTTGGTGGGCTCACTCAGTAAGTCTGTCCCGATGTGATGAAGTGTTGATATTAATTTGAAAAGGCCATCAATATTGTCACAGACTTGTGGATCCTTGCCCTTCCTATTCCTCAGCTTCTGAAGCTGCAGTTGGGAAGAAAGAAGAAGATCTATCTGATTCTCATGTTTAGCGTCGGTATTATGTAAGTTATTCTCTCCAACACCGCCAATGCCGCAACTAAGGTTGGATAGTATCACTGTCGTCAGTATCGTCCGCTTCTCTGGTCTTGTCACCTACTCAGCGACCTCAAACCCAACTTGTACGTAACTCGAGTTAAAAAATTCCGATTCATAGCTAATATTCCCAGACAACAACGTCATGGTCGCAACATACAGTGTCGTCGAGTGCAACGTCTCCATCATCTGCTGCTGCATGCCCGCCTTACTGGCCTTCCTCCGCCGAGCCTACCCAAGCCTCTTTGGCAGCACCAACCGCTCCCTCGAGTATCGATCAAAAAGCGTTGGCGGCTCCAAGTCGCCCTTCCCGAGCAATGGAATCCAGAAGAGCGTGACACAATCAGTCTCGTACATGCCACGTTCTAACGATTCCGATATAGTTGAGCTGATGGATGTGGAGGAGAACAAGCCTGACCGATACCACAGGTGGTAGAGCGTCGGAACTTGGGTATAGAATATTATTGGTTATAGTTGATCTCACGATCTTTTCCTAGTACACGCAGAATTGAGGGGGTAGTTAGAGCAGCTGGAGCACCTGCCTGGGTGCTGCAAACTGGTTCGTGACAATGGATTAGCATCCTTGAAGGACAGCCCCTTGGAGTATCAGTCACGACCCCTTGTTCGGAATGTTATTTGGGGTATTTTTCGGAAATTGGGCATTCAAAACTGAAAATAAATGATGAAGTATCACGGATTTAAACCGCAAATTACACATAAAAAGATGAAATATAGCTCCATAAGGACTGAACCGAAAGTCAATCTTGCAATCTACGATTCAGCGGGTTCACGAACCCTTGCGCAGGAGCCATCAAAGGTACCGTTCGCGTCTCATTCCCCGGACAGGGGAGGATCATGATCGTCGCTCGGGTTAGGCTGCGACAGTGCCTGAATTAAGCGATCCTACGTTGGTTCCTCTTGACAGCTTGACGGTGCCCAAAGCGCAGGCAGGTGGGTTGAGCTCAATGTCGCCAAGAGAATCCTTGTTAATGCGCTGAAAGACTTTGACACTCGACCAACAACGTTATGAGTTCGTAGGTAAGGCAAAAGGGGTCGACAAAGGATCACGCTCTTTGAACCTTTCAATGGCTAGGTTACAGCCATGCCTGTATATAAATCCAAAGAGTTGTACCTGTAAGTACCGATATTTGCAAATCGAGGGTAGGCCAGGTTACCCCAGCTACTGAGGAATTGCGTCCTTGAAAGGAACAGTTTCAACAGCGACTCAGGTAGTCACAACGCTCACCTCATCAGTTCACCAAAAGTCAGAATTTATTTTTAAAATGCTCAGTATGAAAAGCGTCGAAAAATAATTTGAACGATGCCCAGTGTTCCGCTACAAGGTATGTAGCAAGGGGCTAGAACCGAGTTGATGCAAAGATCTTCACTGCCCACATATGCAGAAAGATCCCTCGACGAACCGCGAATATATTTCTTCTCTTCATTCATCCCAGCTTACTTTCATTCAAATCGAATTATTCAAGTACAAGAATCGTAGCTAGCAGCTGTATGCATGGCTGGCCGTGAACCACTTCCCGTCGAGGGTCCCAGTTTTGTCTTCTACAGAAGACCAGGGTATACATCTCTACTGCATCCCCAGAGCCCATGATACCGGTTGTGGCCTCGAGCCCGGCTCACATGTGTCCCTTGAACACACTTCGACTTCTAACAGCACCCCTCAACGGCTGAGGCACCATGAATTTAGCATTCGGAACTAGATCTGTTTGGTGGGGGAAGAGAAGCTTACTGAGTTGTCCATATCCGTGGCATTTCCAGCAGATGGCATAAAACTCGCCTGCTTGGTTGCACCGACGGCACGGGTAATAGTTAACAATGCTAAGAATTTTGCCTGCTCCACGACAAGAGGGGCATTGCTGCAAGTTCTTTCCAGTGCCTGAACATGCTGAGCATGTCACTTGCTGTTGCAAATTGTCATGTCAGAACGAAGGTGTCCACCTGGCTGTCAGTCACACTTACCTTTGTCATTGTGTCGGTATGCTAAGTAGTGCGGCTTGGTAAACTGCGAGCACCTTGAATGAGATAGAGCTAGGTAGTCTTTAGACTGGATGACGCAGAGGAAAGGGAGCCGGCAGGAGGACGAGGAGAGAGTGGAAATTGGGCGGGGGATATATGCGCCCGACTGCAGCTGTAATGGGGTGTGAAGGCATATCAAGACGGCATTAACTGAGCCAGGATATCGAGATGATGGGCCAATAGGCTGTCAAGAGCTATCACGGCGGGCGAGAGGAATGCATCATGAGACCTTTGCCTTAAAATGCGTTTGATTGGCGGCACTGCTGCCAACACTGTTGATGGTGTGTTGATGCAACGCTTACCGAGTGTGAGTGCGGAGCCTCGTCTCGCTTCTCAGCATCACTTTGGCCTACGAGGAGAAATAACGGTACTTTTGCAGACTTATCTAAAAATGCCTCTTTGCAAACACGTATTCTACAGCCGGCAGGCGCATGGCTTTGGAGAAGCAGGTGTCTTGGACCTCTTGATGGTTCTATTGCAGCCGTGGTATGGAAAGCAACTGCAATGACAGAGAAAAAGACCCTGTCAATTCTGACATGTCCGAAGTACTGATGGTGGTTACATTAGGCCACCATCTTAGCCCAAAAGCACCATCATCTCCACATCCTCCCTCTGTTTGACACGTCTAGAACAGCATCCTGATCCATCTCATACTTTATGCCTTAGCATTGTCGGTTGAAATCATCTATAAACTGATACGGCATATCTAAATAACTACAAATGAAACCCTTGTACTCAATGATCATCCTCATCACGATGATGCTCCTCCAAAACCCCAAAGAAAACCTGATCAAGAGTAGCCCTACTAACACTATAATACTCAATCCCAAGCCGGCTCTTAGCCATTTCAATCCTCTCCATTACATCTGCCAACGAAAAGCCGACATCGTCCCCACCAAGTGAAATCTCAAACTTCATCTGTCCGTGATGCATAGAGTCCGTGTCGATACTCTTCAAGTTGCGGAACTGGCTATGGATCCAATCCCAAATTTCCTCCATGTCAGCCTGACTCGTGTTTGGTGCGTCGCGGTGAGCTAGGTGGACTGAGTAACCGTCGCCGTATCTCATCTTTAATTCCTTTGTGGTGCCCTGGGCGAGCATTCTCCCGGCGAGGATTCCAGCTCGGCTTGCGAGTGCATTGGCTTCTTCCATTGAATGTGTTGTCAGCACGAGAGCTCGACCCGGTATAACGGAAGCAAGAGTCCGCCACATTAGACGTTTGCTCAGGGCATCCATTCCTGACGAGGGTTCATCAAGAAGCAACACAGTGGGATTGCCCATCAACGCGATGCCCAATGCCAGCTTTCTCTTGTTGCCACCTGAAAGTTTGGTCGCCTTTCTGTCAACATACTGACGAATGCCAAGACCATCGAGAATAATGTCAATGTTGTGATTCGGTTTGCTGATCCCGCGAATCTCAGCGTAGAAACGCAAGTGTTCACCAACCGTCATGGTGTCCAGTGGATCAATCTGTGGACAAACCCCCAGCTTGGCCCTAGCTTGGGCACGGTGTCTGACCATAGAAATGCCATCGACAGAGATTTCGGCATCACGGTTACTGGGCGGGAGATCACCTTGGATCATGGAGAGACAGGTTGTCTTACCCGCTCCGTTCGGACCGAGAAGAGCGAAACACTCGCCTTTGGGAACTCCAAAGCTGACGTCTTGGACAGCGAATTCACGCTTGAACTTCTTTTGTAAGCCCATAACCTCGAGACAGTTTCCCTTGATTGTTGAGGTTCCGTTACGTCGTGATCCCAACTCGAGCTCTATCGGATCGCCATCTCCGTTGCTGGGCTTTGGCTGAGGTCGTCGGAGGCGGAAACTGAAGCCCAAGTCGTTCCAGAGCAGGATGACCAAGAGTAGAAGGGATTGGATGACAAGGTAAAGTATGGGCCCTCCATACACGTCGATAGCGCCTGGATAAGATGCAAAGTCTCTCCCCTGACAAGAAATCCCCCACAAGTTGATGGAAAGGTAAATTGAGCGACCCAAGCTGGCTACAGGCGAGACAATACCCATGACATAGAAAATGATGTTGAGGATGGAGCTCTGGTCTGCTGGATCCTGGAAGGTAAACGTTGTGGTGTTGGCGATGAAGAAGATTAGGTACAAGAGTACCTGAACTCCAGCTGAAATGGCAAAAACAGCCAACTGAGACTTGGCTCTCAGCGATAAGACATAAGAAAATAGTGTCGAAGTAATTCCGTAGAGAAGAAGGACCGTGAAGAGATACTCGAGATGATACCAAACTCTTGACATGGCCGCAAAAATGATTGTAGCAACTGTGCTAACCAGCAATGTCACTAGAAAGTCAAAGGCAAGATATGCCAGCCATAGAGACATTGCATGTACACCATTGTTGTAATGCATCGCCCTGATACCTCGAAGTCTTTCAAAAGTTGGATAAAGTCCAAGGAATGCCGGGTATACAGCCATGGCTAGAGCAAAGATGGTCGAAAAGATGAACAAGTCTCCAATGCTTCCAGAATACGGAACCGCGAGAACCTTGTAGTTGCTAGAGATGCTGACGTTAAGGAGTTCAATATCAATCAAGTTTTGGATAGTGTGTCCAAATATCAGAGGTCCATCAGCGCGCCAGGCAAATGTTGGTTCATCTCCCAGGAAGAACCCTCCGGGTGTGAGGTTGGCGTATTGTTTCTGAACCTCTTGATGAAACTGCTCAAGAGTGTCGACAAGGGTGACAGATCCTTCAGGACTCTTTCTGATCGTGCTCATTGCGGCCTCTGAAAGCTGGTTCTCGGGTCCTGTAACGATGCGATAGGATTGTGGAGATGTCGAGTCTGAACTTGACTTGAGTGATTCGATGCTAGGGTCGCAAGTCGTTGTACTCAGCCCGCCGATAAAGATTGAAGCACAACCTGCAGCGATAATGGGTATGGCAATAGCCGCAAGGTATGGCGTTGGGTTCCTGCGGAAGATGGCAAATCTCTTGGAAAAGAGGACCTTGGCTTGAGTAAAGATACTCGTTCGCTTCCCGGTCAAGAGGTTCTGGATCGAGGAGCCCTTGTTGCGTGATGACCCTACCAAAGAGGCAGAAGAGTCAGCAGAGATTTCCCTCTGATGGCGGCGGCTTCTCCTGGACCTACGGGCTGGCTTTGCAGGGTCTTCATCCGCAATCTTGAGAAAGACATCTTCCAGTGTGGGGCCGTCCACTTGATACTCAGTGATGCCATCTGCTTCCAATCTCCGTAATAGACGACAAGTGTTTTCGGAACTCCCAGATAAATAGACCGTCTCTTCGTCGTGCTTCGTGTGGAGTTCATCACCATAAATTTGATGCTCAGCTGACCCGGGCGGATGGTAGACATGGATACGATAGCCCAAGCCTAGAGCTTGCTTCAGCTCAACTGAAGTGCCGCTCGCTTTGAGTGAACCATGAGATAGAATCGCAAGTCGATCAGCCAACAAGTCAGCTTCGTCAAGGAAGTGAGTCGTAAGAAGAATCGTCCGTCGACCACGTTGAGCAAGGAGAATATCCCAAAGCTTTCTTCGAGAAAGAGGGTCGACGCCGGAAGAAACCTCATCGACGCAACAAACTGTAGAGTCACCAACCAGCATCAGAGCGAGCTGTAACTTGCGCTTTTGACCACCGGAAAGAGCCTCGGCGCATGTTGACTTTTTCTTGGACAGGTCGCATCCTTCGATCAGTCTCTTGATTTGTGTTGCTGAAGAGTGGCCCCTCGTGTTCTTGATGCCGTCAAAGATGTGGATGTGTTCCGCCACGGTGAGTTCATCCCAGAGGACGTTCTTCTGAGGACAGTAGCCAAGCTTTCCGCCACTCATCTCGTAGCTCAGTGAGATCTCCCCGTCAGAAGCAGAATGCATGCCGGCAATGGCGTCCAGGGTCGTTGATTTGCCGCTGCCATTCGCGCCGAGAAGAACCATGATCTCTCCTCGGAAGGCTTCAAGATCCAAGCCCTTGACAGCATGTACAGAGTTCAGTGGCCTTTTCGTAAATCGTGATAGGATTCGTTGCATGAGTCGTGGCTCGTAGGTCTTTGTAAATTTGTCAAGTCGTACCGCCACCGGAGAGTTGGGTGGGCCAATTTTGCGCTTAGCTGAAGTCGCTCCGAACAACGCTCTCTCAGCAAAAGCGCCGAGTAGAGGGTACACAATGGCGTGAAGAATAGCAAAGAGCCAGAAAGCAATAACAGGGCTGGTGAAATTCGAGTCTGGAGCTGCTCCGGCGAAACTTGCGCCCTTGCCGTGTCTTTCCCATCGTGCCATGAGAACAATGAGGTAGATAAAGTTCATGGGAGGAAAAAGAAGAGAGAGGATAACGACCAGCCAAGTTTGAATGTTACCAGAGACTTGAGCGAGGATGGCAAAGACAAGACCAATGAGGACCGAAGTGATTCCGCTCAGTTGTGCCTTGCGAAAGAAGCTTCCAATAAACATGGTAAAACCAGTCAAGGACAGTCCACAGAGAATCATGGAAAGAATGGGAATGATAATCGTAGTCTTCTTGAACGCCATCCCGCCCATGACAGCACCCATAGCAATCCACCCAGGACCATAAAGGATAACAAAGGCAAGGTAGTGAGCCAAGAGACGGACTGCTTGGGGTTGCCATGTTGCTTCATTAGGCATCATTGTATCGAGAAGTTGTGCCATTCCTAACTCTCGCTCGGTAGCCATGACTCCAGCGAGTTGGTAGAGAACACCGATCAAGGCGAGATAGAAGAGAATTGCCAGAATCGAGATGATGTTCTTCATGTATTGTTCATCGATGAATCTTTTTTGTTCCTTGTTTGATCGGCTCGTGAAGGGATATTCAAGGACTTTGGTGGACAGAACGTCTTCGGAAACAGTCGAGTTGATGCTACCAATAGCAAAGTCGATGGCGTGTTGTAGAGGGAGACTGTAGACTTGGGCATCATTGTTCGACTTGTCAACGTTGATGCCAGAGCCACCGAGAGAACCGTCGGTTTGGAGTGTATAGTTCCAAACGCCCCACTCTCCCTCTGAAGGCGAAGAGTGGAAGACCACCACAGCGACACAGGGAGATGAGCCCTGGCCAGAAGTGCTGCAGAGAACTCGTAAATCTCTTTCACTCTTGACGATCTTCATATCGATGTTCGAGTCGTGGAGGGGCTCGGTCACTTTGGAAATGACCTTGTCGATGTCGCCTCCGATGAAACCGTTGTTGACAAAGACGATACGATCTCGGTGTCCAGTTACGGCGCCGGTGGCCTCGGGAAGCGTGCGAATAGCAAGAGGGTTTCCGATTCCGTATGTCGAAGGAGGAAAGAAGAGGTTTTTTGTATAACATCTGGTCAAGTTAATACTGCCTCCCTTCCACCTGCGAGAAGACTTACAGAAAGACGACAAAGAGTAGCGGCAAGACAAAAGCTCGAAGAGGAGTCCAAATCCATTTCCGAAAAAGAATAATCCGCAAATCCTTAACCGTCAAGGTCCAAAGCTGTCGCCAAAAGAGTCCCATCGTAAAAAGAGGAGGGAGATATATCTAATTCAAGTTGTTGTTGATAGTCACCTCATCAACACATGATGGCCTGACGTTCTTATAAGAATAAGCTTAAAATGATTGACATTAAAGACGCGCGTTTAATTATCTAAAATTGGAGCTACAAGGCCGATTGATCATGTTTTTGCATCGAGGCGTCGTCAACTTTGTTGTTGCCGGCTCGAACGGGATTCCGTTCCCGATGGTTTGGGCTTATGGGAGTGGTTGGTTGTGGTGGTGATCCCTGTGTCTAAGCCTCGATGAGCGGGATTTCGGAGCCCGGTCCGGCCTGATCGATCTTGGGCAGCCAGATTATTGGCTTTGTCGGATATCGGGTGTTTATTGATGTATAAAGTCCGTCAAGGGATTTCGACCGCGTGGCAGTGTTGTATTAAGAGGCGGTATTCTGACGCTTTTTGCATTGTAGTGATATACGATGAAAACATGTACCTAGTTAGCAATTGTTACTCCCCCCGCACCCTCCCCAATCTCACTCTCACCAAGACATCCTCACCCACCCTGGACATCATGCATGGAGGGAGGTGGCTGGCTGGTACCACCTCAGCCTTGCTCCCGGGCAAAAGATGATCCATACCTCTGTTTGGGTCAGGTCAGCTGGTGCCCAACTCAACTGTTGGTTCGTTCAGAACTCATCCCAAACAATGACCAACATTGAACTTCTTCTCAGACCAAGCCTCACTGAATCGCTCCGCTGTGTAATGCTTGTCGAAAATGGCAGACTTCATAGCCTTCCTTGAAGATCTCGTCGTTCAAAACTCCAATTTGATACCCGAAATCAATCAACTACCTGCTGAACTGCGAATCAATATCACGCGGCAAGATGAAGTCTATGCAAAGATCAGGACGATCCTGTTGAAGATCTACGACTCTATCTCTATGCTTAGCAAGCAGTCTCGTCATCCCGACGTACGAAACCCCAACATTCTCCCCGCCTGGAGATCCTTTCTGGAGCCCATCGGCGCCCTATCTCAGCTTCCTTCGGGGCATTTCCTCTCTGCGCGCATGACCCTGTACTTGTCCAGCGGGCTATTGACTCAGCGCTCTCTAGCCCTCAAATTCTCCAAGATCGGATCTGCGATAGAGGGACGACCAGTCTTTCGGCTGTGCAGGGCGGTTGACGACACCTTGCTCGCTTCTCTACGAAACATCTGGACAGCAAGTAGCGAGAGCGAGAGATTCGACTGGGTCTTTACACAGTACAATCTACACCCCGAAGATGATCTCCAAGATGAAATGAACCGTCGCCGCAATCTTGCGCAAGCCCTCACGCCGGAGGAACTGGCTGCCATGGATGGAATCGAGGGACGCCGATTCATCTGGGCAATGTCAGCCGACGAGCGAGAAGGAGACCTTGAAGAGTGGAAGCCGTTCAGAGGGGGTCTCCCAGGTGACGCCATAGAGCGTGCCAAGCACTCAGTTCCAGACGACGACCAGGTGAAGCCTGGTGAATGTTTCTGGAAGCAGATCGGGTCCGATGGTCCAATCCGACAGCGTTTTAGCTACTATTCCAGAGTGTCCGGCCACCTCCAGCCCGCCAGTTTCAGACTTGACTTCTTTCACCAGTATTTCGAGTTTCTTGATCGCTCGCGTCGATTCATCCTCGACGTGAGACGCATAACGGAACCGTGCTTGACCGAGGCGGAATATGCCCTGGTGAACAAAGTGCTCAGAAACGCCAACATGCCGCCAGAGATACGACGGCATATCATCAGCCATCTGGAGTTTCCAAGAAGACACCCTTACCTTCGGAACTTCGATATTGCCAAGGCTTACGCTCCCTTCCCAGAGGATGAACAGCCTTGCGAAAGGTGTCATGGATCGGCAAGGACGGATAGATACAAGGCGTCTTGTCCGGAAACAACTTTTCTCGTGTGGAATTTTGCTCTCCGGGCATTTCTTACTTTTCACAAATATTCCGGCAACGGCAGCACGGCGGTTTGCAAGTATGGCATTGATTGTCAAGGTCATCATGAAGAGGATGACTGGGAAGTTAAGAACGAGGACGACCTTGTCAACATGGTTGAAGGAATCGTCAAGGAACGCTGCGGGGATGACACCACTCTGGATCAAGTCGGTATGAGTCCAAACACGGAAGTCAGAGCCATGGCCCAAGAGCAAATTGAAGCACGGGAGTTGAGGTTCATACAGCCCGGAGGTCCCCTTGAAGATGTAGCGGCCGAGTTGACGAGTGCCGGCGGCTTCCGCGGGTTAATCAACTCGATGCTGTATGGGAAGATGCTTATTGCACTGTCGCCGATTCATTACAAGCACCCAGCTCAATGGGGTTTGGCTCGAGATCGGGGGGAGTATCTCAGGGCGATTCGTTATGTTTGGAGACTACGTCGGGTTGATGAAATATTAGACCCTAGATCGAATCTGGGTCGGTGGGAAACCCGCGGCTGAGCGAGCTACGTACCGACAAAGATTGCCAAATGCCACTGTGTTGGCATTGGGATATGATGTTATGATGTGTTGGAAATGTGTTCTTTATTATAGGTAGTTGAAGTCGGGATGACCGATGGATAAGATTGACAAAGTTTGCCGTATCTCCGAGTAGTCAAATAAACAAAAAGGGCCATACTAAAGCCCTCAGCACTCCCTGACTTGTAGGTGAGTGGCCTGGATGATCAATATGGGTTCCAGGAAAGACAACTTGACCTACCTACTTGAGATTTGCAGTCACATTTCCTTGAAAATTTCTCTGGGAGCTAGCAGGTATATCAAGGGATGGTGGTATTCGTATACTCGTATTTGCAAAGCTTATAGCGAGTAGCCTACAGTGCCTAGTAATCACACAGACAGCAAACCTGCCAAACTTCTCTGCGCCTTCAAGGCATTCCTTTACCCACCATGTGTTTCCCTTCCAAGTTTACACGTAGTTCACCGCATATCTTCCCAAATTGTGCCCCCCACTGCATACCTATTCGCGCACATGATTCGCCAAACACTGCCACAATCTCATTCTCAGGCATATCCTTGGGCAGACAGTTAGGCAGAAAAGCCCTCCGAGGCTTTTCCCTTCATAGCCACAGTTGCAATTATGAAATTTGTAATAGTAACTTGACTTCTTTCGTTTTAACCCCATTCATGGACCTGTTCGACGTTAAAGCCCAGATCCAGTTCACTACGCGACGCAGGCATCAAGGCTATATCCCATCGCACCCTCATGGGTGATATCGGCTTCTAACACCAGCCAAGATATCAGGCATTCGACCCTCCGGTTTTTTCTTACTTTAATTTCGTGAACCTCTTATACTACCACTCTAAACATTTCCACGGTCCAGCCACAGTAATTTCTCCATAGATGTCGCCTCCGAGGATGGCTTCCGATGAGGCTGGTTTGAACGAGATCACCGGAGACCACACTACGGATGTAACTCCCTCGGCCCCTTTAAACGCGCTATCCGTGCCTGTTCCCAACATAGTTGGACATCCGCTCACTAGGACCTGTCCGCAGTGGGAATGGTTAAACGCAGCCTTAGAATCCCAAGCTCGCAACAATTACGGACTAAACGAGGGCCATAACTCGTCGATGCGACCTGAAAGTTGTGCGGAACAGTGCCATCAGTGCCAAATTTTCCTACATTGCTATCTTCAGTTTAGCGGAAGCGCTTGGGCATTAGCTCAAGTTTCATGGCGCTCTATTGAGGAAACTTCATTCTTGAGATTCCGGCAACCGTTTTCTCTAAGACTTTTTACAACACTGTCCGCAATTGGGGGTGAGTGACATTCTTTCTCTACTGTAACCTGGCTACAGATACTTATAACATTGAAACCCATAGATACTCCGAATCCGTGGCGACTTCGAGGCCAGTTGCCATCGGCAGAGTCAACAGGGTCTTCCGCTTGTATGCGTCTTGTTCGCCGATGGTTAGACGACTGTATCGACAATCACCCGTCCTGTACATCCTCAGAGAAGCCAGTTCTACCCACTAGAGTTCTATATTTGGACCCAGATGCACCTACCAGTGTAGCACTGTGGGAACCAAAGGGTGAGACTGGTCAATATATGTGCCTCAGCTACTGCTGGGGAAGGTCTGCGTTTACAATGACGACACGAGATAACTTGAGAAGACACCTGGAAGGGGGAATTGACCTTGGGAACCTGCCAAAAACATTTCAGGACGCCATCAAAATCGCCCGGGAACTCAAGGTGCGGTACCTGTGGATTGATGCCCTCTGTATCATCCAGAATGAGGACGATCACGAAGACTGGAAGCGCGAGTGCGGTAATATGGCCAGTATATACCGCAATTCCTATCTAACTGTGGCGGCGACTTGGGCAAACTCAGCCACCGGTGGTTGTTTCATTACCCCAGATCCCGGCGTTGTCACTGGACCTATCATGATGCGCAAGGTGTCCCATTTCCCCTTCATACCAACTCTGGAGAACTTGGAAGACTTTCCCATACTAACAAGGGCATGGACGTATCAGGAGCGATTACTGGCACCCAGGGTAATCTACTTCGGCCACCAGGAAATACTATGGGATTGCCTAGAAAGACACACTTGCGAGTGTGGGGGAGCAACGATTCCGGAGCAAGGGGTTGCGAGGCGAGGCTTCCATGGCCAGACCGCTGTCAACGACAGTGGTAAACTATGGCGCCGGGTGATTGAGCAATACACACCACTGCAACTTACATGCCCTGATGACAAGCTGCCGGCCCTATCTGGATTGGCGCAAGCGATGGGGCCTAGACAAGAGAGCTACCTGGCTGGACTCTGGGAAGATACGTTGTTATCTGACATGTGTTGGACTAGAGTCTGGCCCATGGAAAGGGGAGGACATCAAGGGAGATGGAGAGCGCCGAGTTGGTCTTGGGCTTCAGTCGATGGGCCTATACGTTATGACGCCGGCCTTCGTATTGGTGACGGAACTATTAACGAAGACCACGCACGGGTTTGTGAGGCCAAATGTACTCCAGCAGGCCCTTCGCTAACGGGGCAAGTCAAGGACGGATTTGTCGAATTGGAGGGATTTCTAATTCCCGTAAGTTTCGAGGCTCATCAGATTCGTGCTCACTGCTCTGATCTGGAATCCTTACGTCTGGCGTGGTACCCAGACAGAATTTATGATACTGAACAAATGCCGGCTGCTCATCTTATTCCATTGGTGACAGGATGGAGGGGATCTTGCTGGACTTTCCACGGGCTTGTCGTCAAGCCCTACGGTCAGGGTACAGAGATGACACGCATAGGACTGGCGACCTACTTGAGCAAAAGGATTTTTAGCTTCTCTGGTTGCGAAAAGCAGGTAGTCACCATTATTTAAACAGCGTTGGCCCTAGAGGCGCATTCAAACACGCCATTGAGTGAATCATGGTCTCGGTCCTCGCTCAGCTTAGACCATCAGGAGTTTAGCTCTAGAAACGGAAATAGATTTTGATACACCACAGTTTTGTCCCTGGCTTTACTGGTATTATTGCAACGTCTGCGGTCATTGTGGAAACTAGTAGACTGTGCATTGCCTCTAGTCACCAGTACCAGACAAGACCCGTGTAATAGTAATACATGAAGAGAATTTAGTACTTGAATCCACCGACCCTCGTCCTCAAAACACCCTCAGGATCCGCCTCAAGCTGGAGAGCCTTAAACTTGGCGTAATCCTTATAACTCCCCGTAACATTCTGATCAGCCATAGCATCATTCATAAAAAGAGGAAGATACTGATCAGTAGATTGTCCATCAGACTCAAGCCACTCCGGAATCCTAGTCTCGATCCAATCCGTCAAGTCCCTAGTGAACTGAGGCACAATATCATCTTGAGCCTTGTCGGTCCAACTACACTGAAGCTCAAGAATGATGCGGTCCGGGTCATTCTTGGTGAGACCCATGGCGTTGCCGCCTCTTTGCTCGGAGTGCTTTCCGATTATGGAGGTTAGGGGTTGGAAGTCTACGGAGCATTGGGAGGCTAGGTTGAGGAGGTTGGAGAAGTATTTCTTGGTGATGGACTTCATCTTGTCTGAGATTTCATCGTAGATGCCGGGGTAAGAGGCGATGTATGGGATTGTGATGGTCTAGATATGTCAGATGAGGCTACTCGCAGTGAGGTGAGGTGACATACTCTGAATGATTGTCTCGAGTTCAGGAGAGAAACTCCAAATCCATTTGCCTTGAGCTAATATAATGTTAGTCGAAGCCCTTTATTAATCCTTTGGGTAACTCACCAGGTCAGGATAAGGCTGTGTCTTAGTCGTAGAAACCAAAGTCTTGATCTTCAAAAACTTGGCAAACGGCCCAGTAGTCGGAGGCTTCTGACCATGATAGAAGTAAAACACAAAGAAAGACCTCGAAGCACCAAGAGTGTAAAGGTTGCTAACGATAATGGCAGCCTTGTTATCTTGGTTGTTGTAAGGAGTAAACTCATGCAGAGCTTCAAAGATCTCGTCAGACTTGGACTCGTCGTAGATGCGGATGCCGCCCCAGACTTCGTTGACGGGGTAGGCCTTGATGGTGAATTGCGTGACGACACCTGAAGTTTGTTAGTTGTGTGTGTATTGGTGGATGATAGGGAGGGACCAACCAAACTGGCTACCACTGCCTCGCATGGCAACAGCAAGCTCGGGTTGTTTGGCAGCATCGACGTGGACGATGGTACCGTTTGCCGTGACGACTTCCCAGCCAACAATGTTCTTGAATGAATGTTAGCATTATTCCAAAGGCGTTGTTGATTATGTCTCTATCAGCCACAGTAGTCAAGACAGATAGATGACGGCATGAAATTCCAAACACAGGAACATCGATCTCTTTTCCCTTCCGTGGCGGCAGCCATGGAATGTAAAAGATGGAAAGGGGAATTCCGAAGTGCATCATGCCACGTTTCCATTTCCCAGGAGAACAAGAACAACATCAACTTACATCAGCAGCAAGACCATACTGGGAGCTCAAGAAAGAGATGCCTCCCTGGAGAAGAAGACCACCAACTCCAACAACGCCTAGCCTTAATTAGTATAGAGTGATCCCGGATCAAATGTCCAACTTACCGAGGCGACCTCCAACAACGGCAACACCTTCTTTGTTGAGTTCCGAGATAACATCATTCCACTCTCCACCAGGCTTCACATACGCAACACCATTATCCCTGTCATACGTCGCACCCTTGAGTTCCCCAAGAGAAATAAGAACTCCATTGTCAACAGTCGCATGTCCAGCATTGGGATCATGTCCACCACTCTTGACCGCAAACTTGACGTCAGGATACTTGTTCAAGATCTTGACAGCTGTAGAGACATGCTCGGTAGACTGTGGGATGACGACGCAGGCAGACTTGATGCCACGGAGGAGGGTAGACCAGTAATCGGATTGTTGAGAGTTGTAGTTGATGCTGATGGGGAAGAAGACGCGCTTTGGCAGGGCCTTGGAGATTTCCTCACAAGCGTCTTCAGTGGGAGTGGTGCTTGGAGCAGCCCAGGCCGCCACTGATAGCAGCGAAAAGAGTGATACCCGGAACAACATTTTGATGGAGTTGTTGCGTGGAGCTCCTTGGCGTCAGAGGACGGGTAGCGTCGAGTAATAAACGCCGTCAAGCCATATTTAATAGACAGCTTCGGATTGTGCAAAGGATCTGTCGGATCATGTATATCCGCGCTGTCAGATTATGCCCACAGATTACAAGGGTTTTCATGCGGTGCGTGTTCTGTCACTTTGACTGACTGCCGCGTTTGTTAAGGGGAGACTTGCGGCTCAGAGCTGAGCCCTACACGATACTTGGCCTAACGTGAGTCCTGCCACTCATCAAAGGTACCCGCACAGATCCTCTTTGTAAGCACTTAACATTATCCCCCTGAGCCGTAATTAGATTTGGAGGCGCTCAGTCTCTCCCAGTGGATACGCTAAGATGAGCTAGAGTCTATCGTTTCACGGCAGTTGGTGATTTCACGACCACGTTTGTATTAGAGTTTCCACTCTGACTCGTGTCCTCCCTTAAGCGAGAAGAAGCTGACAGAAATATAAAGGAATTGGTCGGTTATCGATTCCGTTGAAGCCGGCTGGAATATTTCTCTCACGTCAAAGTGGCTTACCCGACGTGGCCCACTCTGTCAGACTAGCTCCACCGCTTTGACAATCCTTTGCTTCTTCTAAAGGTTAGTTAGCTATGAAACGGACAAGTTCATGCCTTCTAGCTACCTTGCTTGGTTCTAGGAAATGAGACAAAGATCGTTCCTTATCTTTCTGCCGTGTCGTTTGTTTCATAAAACACGTTGATCTCTCCCGAACATCTGGAATTGCCATGTTTTTTTGCCGATCGCGTGACTAGGTTGTCAAAACAGCCGGCGTAGCATTGCAGCGTCAAGCGACAGGGTAGGATGCAATACCTGACGATCATAATTTGCTCAGGCCGTCTCCGTTGCTGGGTTCGGTGTCTTTCTTTCGAGAAAAGTTCCGGGTCGTTTTCTCGGTTGGAGCCTCAGCTGAGACAATAAATGTGCTCTCAATATTGTGCAGTTTTTATGCTTTGTGGCTCGTGTTCGGGACCGCGAGGGAATTCGGGCTTCTCTATGGAGCTATAGGGTATGCTATCTCATCACTCAAAAGACCGGTTGACTGGCGAATAAAGACAACTTCTGACCACTTGCTGCATGTAAAAACAGTTTAAATACTATTCGTTACTAACTATCAATGATCATTCTATCGGTTCATGTTGGTATATATCGCTCATATCCATTCTCGTTTCTACAAAAGAAAAACACACATGTCTTCCTCCATTCTTCACCGACGGTTTTATGCCGCAGCCCTTCGTCTTCGTCGCGGCGCCAACGCTTCATCCACTGTCCTCCCAAAAAGTTGACTTGGCGTCAATCCATTAGTGCGAAAGATGCAATCCTGACCATGCGCCTCCGGATTGTGTTCTCCTGGACGGGGCGTGATCAGGTTCCAGTCTGCGAGACAGATCCAACAGAACTCATGGTGACAGTTGGAGCCTATGAGAGTTATTAGCTTTGGCTTGATACAGAAGGGGGCTTTTGACTCACACGTCATATGAAAACAGGCCTCGCCCTTTTGAATATTCTGGTTACAGTTCGGACACGGCTTGGTGTTGTTTGCAATCCAATCTTGCGTCTGTTGGTACTGCGGATCACCGTGATCTCTTGCACTTTCAAACTCCTCACAGCTAAGACCTTCATGCCAAGGAATCATGTGTTTGTAACACATTTCAAATGCACACTCTTGGCAGTGAATGTGAGGATCCGTCTCATCACCGTCGTCGTAGAGTTGGCCGTTGGGACAGCCTTGGCGGAGACACCAGCGGAAGTTTTCGAGTTTGCTTATTGCGTTGAGGTGAAGGTAGCGGTCGTATCTAGGATGCCGTTAGTAAACTGTCTGGATGGATGAAGAGGTGACTTACAGCTCGAATGTTTCTGGTTCGGCATAAAGCCGGACTTCCTCGTACTCAAGCCGTCGAGCACAACCATCAGAGGGACAAGCAAGTTGATCGCATCTGCTCCGTCCATACTGCTCAAGTTGCGTCTTGAGATGCTGCTCCAAACAGCCAGTGCAAAAGTCGATTTCATGATTACATCCTATTCGCAGCTTCACAGGGAACAAGAGAATCTTCCACATCCACTCGCCGTGGAAGCCAGCGCATAGATCTAGCCATTCTTCCACAGAAGCGAAGTCGACATCAAAGAATTCATCAGTGCAGACTGCGCATTCCTTCGGGGTTCGTTGTCGTCGGATGAATCGGATGAATAGTGGCACGAGGATGCTACCTCCTTCGTGGTCGACACGGATCATCTTGATGTTTCCAGGGTTGAAAGGAGGAATTCGACCAGCTTCGTCAGGTTCCGTGTTGTTGAAGACTGGATCGAAGAGTGAATACATTCGGCCGACTACGGCTAGTTGACTGTGCATTCTGGCCGCGATCTTCAAAGCTTCGTCGCTTGGTTGAGGGTTCTGCTTGGCTAGAGCAGCTCGGAAGATAAGGATACGATCGTACCTGTTAGAGGTTAGCAAAGAACGTACGAAATAAATCTTGATGGGCGGAAATTACATGGCCATTTTGTTGTCTGCATCCTTGTCACCTAGCTGCCGCAGCAAGTTTGCAAGAGCTCCCCGATGAGTAAGACGCAGACCATGCTCACAGTTCGGCGCCGGACAAGTCAACCAACTTCCTCTCCCCAAGTTACCCCACCAGTCATTGGTAAGAGACTCCGTGATAGAGTTCAAGTAACACTCAGTGCAGATGAACTTAGAGCAGCAAGCAGTCGGCTGCGATGCACTCGCAAACTCGTTGACGCGGACCCTTGGGTTGTTGGACTTGTTTGCAAACTTGGGTAGTTGGCACAAGTCACAGGGAAGAATCTTGAGATCTGCAGTCGAAATGTTTTCGGCTAGCCGTCGGGCTTGTTGGGTGTCGAGTTTGATGTCGAGAAGGTTGTTGGTCAACATGGCCAGCGAACAAGACTGTAAGAACGGGGCCGCGTTTGGTGCATTTCCAGGTTCTGCCGCGTTCTGAAATCCTTGGGAGAACATGTTGTTGACGAGAATCACTCGAGGTGTCGGGTTACTCCAAGGAACCCGACCCGCTTCTTCCATCTGAACCTCATGTCTCTGCCGCTCCTCTTCAACCTGCTCCATCTGCTGATTAAACACAGCCTTCATATCCTCCATCTCTTGAACCTGCATAGCCAACTTCTCAGCCATGTCTCTGTTCTCAGTATCAACCTCACGTTTTCTTTGATGCATTTCGAACAGTGCCCTTCTTCCCTCATCGCACTCTGCTTTCTCACGTGCCAGATCAGTTTCCAGAGTCCTGACCTTTTTCGTGAGGAGTATTCTTTCTTGTTGTATCGTGGCGGGGGCGTCTTCGGTGGGTTGTAGCAGGGCGCTGTTCTCAGTTTCGAGCTCGGCGACTTTCACTTGGAGGTGACCTTGGGCTTCGGACATTCTCATGTAAGAGATTTGATAGTCTTTCAACTGCTCGGCGTAATCCTTTATCAGCGACTTCTCCTTCGCCAGGGAGGTGTCCCGTTCGTGTAGCTGTCGTGCATGCTCGTGCAGTTGCTGCGTAAGCTCGTGTCGTTGCTGTGCGTGTAGGTGCTCCAACTGTTCCTTCTCTTGTCTTAAGCGAGCAACCTTTTCATTCAACTGTCGACATCTTCCTCTATCACGGTCGAGAAGCTGTCGCAGTTCTTGAACCTCCTGATGTGTCGCTTGAAGTTGCTGCTTTAGTTGCCCGGCTTTGGTAACCTGCTGGTTCCGCTCCTGGTCAAGAGTCCTGATCCGATCACGAAGAGACTCGACGACGGCATCTTGGAGATGAGTCTCGAACTGGACCTCTTCGTGAACTGATGGTTCAAAAGCAACGCCATCGTTAAAAGCATTCGACACATGACGAGGCTCGTGGTGTTCAAGGTCGGGAAATTCGGCGACAGGGGCGAGGGGAATAGTTGACCTCGAGGCCTTCTTGCCCCGAAAGACCTCTGAGAAGCTTCGTCTCAACTTGGTTGACATGATTGAACTGCAGAAGAACAAAAGAAAAACAGGGAGGGGTAACCGGTCATATTTTTGCAGTCGTGAAAGAGAATCAGGCTGAGACGCGCAGTTTCGTTTTTCCACAGCGGCAAGGCGACCGCATCCAAGACCGACCAAGTTCAGCCGTGGCTGCATAAGGCTCTGGCAAAAACTGAATTTACTGGCTAGGTTCGCAGACACATCATGTTGTCAGATGGAAACTAGTGGTTTGCTGCAGCCTGTAATGGGGTGACAAGTCTTTCTGCCTGGGTACGTAGTTCGCCAGCCGACATGATCTAGACCCCGGTTTCAAGTGGTGGATGTTCCGGATTGCTCTATTGGGGCTGGTGTTTCGATGGCGCAAGGCAGATACTGTACATGTTGACAGGGGGGGTTGTCAGGCATTTGGATGGCTGTTTTTGCCTTGGCGTGGACGCCACCACCAAGCTGAAGGCTTGGGGGATAAGGCACACTTGGCAGCTGTTAACTATCACAGTTGCGGGATGAGACAAGTGGAATGCGAAAGGCGAAATAAATACCTATGACTTGCAGAACCGTGTAAAGCCCTAACTGCATTCACTTGGGGCTTTAGCACAACTGGAGCATATCTTGCAATATAGCTAGTTTATTCAATGATCGCGGTGCACCTGTCAATTGACCCTGCCACTATCGCTCCCAGCACACTAATTTAAATATTATCCAACTCTTTCTTATATGTATTAGCATAGTATATACCAATGAATTAAACTAAAACATCTCCCGACACATCGACTTAGTAGGTGTAGTGGAATCTGGGGTTGTGCTCTCCCAGCTCCTCGGCCTCCTCCTCAGTCAAACCCTGCACCCTGTGATCCTCCTTACCAGCCATCTTTCGCTTGTTCTGGTGGCGGAAAAAGGCCCAGAATGATAGATAAATGACAGAAGACATGGCGATCAAGGCCATGGAGACTGCGTGTCCCTTGACGAAACGAGGGCCCTCGTGTGTTTTGTACAGCTGCACCGTGTTAGAAGCCGTTCTTCAGGTTCATGGAAGGGGAATGAAACTTACGAATGGGGCTGGGATGCCAGCAGAGTTTCCGATCGTCAGCTGCAGACCGGTCGCAACTGTGCGCTTTCCATATCGAGGGTTGTTGCTAGGAAGCCAAGCAAGAGGAAGTCCAACAACAACATACAAGCCCATGGCCGCAAGGAAGCAACCAAAATACTTGACGCCTCCAGGAGCAGTGCTAACCAAAATAGCATATCCGGTCGTGCAAACAAGACCGAAAATTACAGTAAAGACTGCACGGCGTTGACTGCGGTCAGACATCCAAGCCACAACAATGTAGCTGATAGCCCCAAGCGCGTAACAAGGGATCGTAAGAGCCTGGACCTGCGCAATACTCCAATCACCAAGACCACGGATAATAGTAGGCAAGAAAGTCGAGTAACCGTAGAGAATAACATCACCACCAAACTGACCAATGCAGAACAGCCAGATCTTCCAATCCTTCAGACCCGCGTACACATCCTCCTTGTGCATCTGATCCGAAGACTTGGTGTGTCCAATCTGCTGTCGCATACGCAGATCGATAAGCTCTCGTTCGTTAATGGTAAGGTAATGAGCAGAATCAGGCGTGTCGGCCAACCAGAACAAGATGGAGATGCCCAGGATCACGGTGGGAATGCCTTCAAGGATGATGATCCATCGCCACCCGCGTAGCCCAGCAACGCCATCCATGTGGCCGATGCCGTAAGCGAGGAGTCCACCCATAGAGCCGGCTATGGCAGCTGACACGAAGAGGTAGCCGATTCGGAGGGCGTATTCGCGCTTTGTGTAGAACATTGTGAGGTAGATTGTTAGACCGGGGAATAGACCGCCTTCGAGGGCTCCGAGGATGACGCGACAGGCTACCAAGCTCTTGTAGTCCTGTACAATGCCTGTCAAAGTGGCTACAATTCCCCAAGCAGTCGTGATGAATGCGATCCAGCGCGATGGGGTGAATTTCTTGATGACCAGGTTCGAAGGGAGCTCCGAGAGAATGTACGTGACGAACAGAACTGAGACTGCAATTTGGTACTGGTCGCCAGTGAGACCAAGGTCTTCTTCCATGCCGTAAAGTCGAGCATTGCCAATGTTGACGCGATCCAAGAAACTGAGAAGGTAAAGAAGCATGACAGGAGGGACAATCCACCTGTCGAGCTTGCGAAGGAGAGCCTTTTCGGCCGCTGGGTCGATGTAAATGTCATCCTGGGCAGTACGCTGTTGCTCCTCAATCTCCTTGTCAGGAAGAGTATCAGAGAATGCTGCATCAGTCTTTGAAGCCATGATTGCAGAAGATGAAGAAAAAAGGGTGATGGAAGGGTGTGGGAAAATGTCAAAACAGAGAGTCGGGTCATGGACCATTTATGGGCCTCGTTTACTCCGCAATACCCCGGATCTTGAAAAGATAGTGAGGGGGGAATCTTTGTCTCTGGAGATATCACCAGATTATCCACGGTGACGCGCAGGGATAAGACCGGGATTGCTCCCGTGCTTTCTCGGGGACCTGCCTTGTCGGGTGTGGAGAGGGTCCGGTCCGTGAGGGGTTTGCCGGAGACATGAATCAGTAGCAACCGGTATTTTCTACGTTGCCGATCATGTCAAGGCAAGGGTTTGACGTCACTGGCTGAGTCTCACAAGGGTTTTCTCCGCCCAGTGGAATCCTTCTCGAAACTGGTCAGGTGTTGCGTTTCACGCGAGTCATTTAGACTACAGGCCCTGGTAGATACGGGATATATCTCATAACAACCCTGATAACAAACATATGATTTCTGTATCTCGGACCTTTGTTTTGGTTCCCCATTGTTTAGATAGGCGATAGGTATAAGCGAGGATATCGGTAAACTTTGTGGCAACTTTGAACTTGCCGACCGATATTACCGTAGTATCATGTTACGTTATCGACTAGGCTATTTGTAGTAGGTATTCCGTAACTGGTTGATAGCCGGCCGATCAAGGAGCATAGTAGGACGGTGTAATTGCAGGGACAGCTTCATTTGCTTGTCAATCATTGCAGTCGTTGCGTACTATCGTCATCTAATTCAAGGGCTCTCTACGCTCCAAACTGAAACTGCTCTTCAATCTCAGAGGCAAAGTCTTTCCAGGTGCCGTTTTCTGAGAAGAGAGCATCTAACCACTGTACCTGGTTCCCATCTAAAAAGCTACCAAGAAGAGGATTACCGAGAACGTCGACGTTCGCATAGTTTATGATACCCAAATCTCCCCCTGCACTACTTGGCATGTTCATGGTCGCTTGAAAGGAATGCCCTGGATCTATCGCTGCAGCTGGTGTCGCATCCGCTTGACCAGCAAGCGGAGGCTTCTCGATGCACACGGGGTCTAATCGACCGGAGGCTCTCAGGTTCGAGACACCTGCCTGGATTTGTGATAGTCTCTCGCAGAAATCGACGGCAGGAATGTTCCCGTCGGTCTTTAACGATCGAAGCACGCTCAACAGGGTCTCAAGATGATCCGAGTTGACAGCCGTTGGCTTCATGACAGCCGACATGATCAGAATCATGGCTGCTGAAAAGATATGATGTGCATCCCAATACCCAAAAGTCGCCATTGAACCATCAAGAAAGAGGCCTTCGACGATCCGACTTGACGCTTGGGCTGCATTCACACAGCTTTCTGCCAAAGCCAAGGTGATAGACGAGACGGTTTGACGTGGCGGCACGTCCTCTCGCACCTTGGAACCCAGCTGAAACTGCATCTTGAAGAGGTGTAAAAGGACAGGGCGTGTTGTTTGGATGATGCATTGGTTGTACGCAAGGTGCAAACTTGCAACAGGTCGAGGAGTGCCTCGTTCTTTGATTCGCATTTCAGGTGGCAGCTCGTCATTCCATGCTCGAAGTTGCTTAAGAATGCCGTGTACTTGATGGATATAGAGCCCGTTCGTAGCTTTCGGTATACCGTAGATATGTGTCACTGGGCAAGCCAAGTTAGTATGAGTAAACAAGTAGGATGTGATAACTCACAGATATTTCCGATAATCCGGGCGAGCTTGATGTTGATAATGAGGTTCTGAGGATCCAAAAATTCTGCCATCTCTTCCCTTGTCAGACCGTCCATGCTTGGCATCTCGACGTCAATGTCCTCGTCTCTGACCGTGATGGGTTGACCAAGCTTCGAGGCCGAAAATCGGTCAAAGAAGTAAAGCACCCACCACGTTCTTCTTCGACTTTCTCGTTCGACTGGTGTCAGAGTTGTATGCCTTGAGGCGGACCTGTGCATGCCTAGACTCTGAGCAAGCCTCATGGCAATGCCACTATAGCAGTATGCAGTTCTAATTCGACCGAGGATATTGGACGCCCATGCCTAGACATACGGTTAGCAGGATGACAGTAATCGGACCTTCTCTCTTACCAGTAGTGTCAAAACCTCAACCTGCATCAAAGAAGGCTCCTCGTAGGCGTCTTGGTTCTCTTGAAGCAAGTTCACTGCTCGCACATAATAGTCCGTGCCGGGCACCCTGTTGTTGTCACCGACACCCCTTCTATGTGTATAGATCTCCCCCAGAGCCATCAGAGCATAGAACTTGCATAGCCATAGTGTTGATGGCATCAACTCCCTTCGATAGACAGCATCAATCTCTCTCATGAACGTGACTTCTAAGAAGAGTGGATGGTAATTGCCAATGAAGCGTCGAGCAACGTTCAAGAGTAACTTGACGTGCATCCGCTCAGGGAACTCGGGGCCTTCTTCAGCAGACATTTGGCCATGTGTATTCAGACGATAGTAGTTGGATAGGCCGGCCGTGGATGGTGTATATGTGTCATCAAGACATGACATGAGTCGGTTACTAAAGGCAGCACATGATGCTTCCCCGATGAAGCCTGGCTCTGATGAGCGTTCGTGAACAGGCTTTTCTGGTTGACGATCGAATAGGGGGTTGAATAGGTTGCTCTCCTCTTTGGAGAGTGACGGGGGCTCGTCCTCGGTCTCGTTATCATCGAAGGGGGTGTTGAAGCTCTGCTCGCTCTCTGGTGTTGGGTTCTGGGTGACTGCACGTAATCGTTTGCTGTCCGCCTCGAGCTTCTTTAGGTAGCTACAGGAGGTATTCGAATAAGTCCATGGAGTTTGAAGCATTCCTAGAGCACACACCTTTCGGAGATTGTAACCTTTCGCTCCCTGGCAGGAAATTGACACTCGTTAACCCTGCCGGTACTCACGCACGACTGACACGGCTGGGTCCCTGAGCATTTGATCTTTTGAGTATGACATCTATGACATCTTCAGTGAATCTCAGTTAGAATATCTTGTACGTAACTGGCGAGAAGTGGGCGACTCACGCTGCCAGCAGTCTTCTTGGCCGTCTGGTGGTCTGAACGCTCATCCTGGAATGCGTAACAAACTGGGGTGGATTCCGTTCGTATGCCTGGTCAACCCACAGGTTATGGAACAGGACTCGGTCTTCCGGAGAATGCGGGTCCGACGCTGTCTTGAGTCTGGGGTAAGCGGCCTGGCTTCGAGTCGAGTTGCCGGTTGCTGAGCTTAGAGAGCCGAGGACGGAGGTGGAGACGTCGGTAAGTGTCACGTTACCGAGTGGGTCAACCGGTAATCTCGACTTTGCCGATTACTAAGCTTTGAATTGGCCAATGCCGTTTGCGGGAGACGAAGCCCGAGGATTGCATCACGGAGTTCCCCCACAACATTGAGGCTTCATCATTGCGCCGAGGGTTGATATAATACACCATGGAGGCATACGAGCTCCAAATAATCCTACATCTTCTTCTCCATCTTAGTCATTCTCTCCCACCCTAAATCATTTTGTCCTCCCCTTCCTCCTCCACATCCTTTCACAATGGCAACTCAAGGCATTCGTATCGCCATCGACCGTGGTGGCACCTTCACAGATGCCTGGGCAGAGGTTCCTGGGCGGAGCGAACACATTGTCTTCAAGATCCTCTCAGTATGCCCAGATGAGTATGACGACGCGCCGACAGAATGCATCAGACAGATCCTAGAGATTGCCTTGGAAAAGTCCATACCCAAGGGATCTTTGCTAGATCTCGAACCCATCGAGTCGATTCGCATGGGAACAACAGTCGCCACAAATGCCCTTCTGGAAAGAAAGGGAGATCGCGTCGCTTTCCTTGCAACAAAGGGCTTTCGAGATGTTCTTCTTATCGGAAACCAGACCAGACCAGACCTATTCGACCTTGCTGTCCGGAGATTAGAGCAACTGTACGAGACAGTGGTCGAGATTGATGAGCGTGTCACAATTGAGGGTGCTAGTGAAGCGCCCGAAACTGCACCTATCGAGGTTGCATCAGACCCAGCGCTTGTCATGGGCCAGACCGGAGAAGTTGTCAGGATCATGAAGGAGCCAGATCTCGCCGCTGTGCGAGCCGATCTTGAGAAGCTCAAGGATCAAGGCTTCAAGAATGTTGCTATTGGTCTCATGCACTCATATACCTACCCGGAGCATGAACTCCAGGTCAAGAATCTCGCCGAAGAGATGGGCTTCAAGGTTTCTGCCTCTTCTGTTCTCCAGTCCATGGCCAAGTATGTGCCTCGAAGTCAATCCGCCGTTGCCGATGCTTATCTTACGCCGATGACCATGGCTTATCTTGATGGCTTCCGCAAGAACTTCAAGGGTCAGCTTGAGGATGAGAGTGCGAATAAGCTTCTTATCTGCCAGTCTGATGGTGGCTTGACGAGTTGGTCCAAGTTTACTGGTTTGAGAGGTGTCTTGAGTGGTCCTGCTGGAGGTGTTGTCGGTTTGTCGAGGACATGCTACGATGACGCCGATGGCACGCCAGTTCTTGGCTTTGATATGGTATGTGAAGCCCTCCATTCACAGCTTTTCTTTCTTGGTTCTAATCATTTTTTCAGGGCGGTACAAGCACAGATGTTGCCAGATACTCCGGTGCCCTCGAGCACATCTTTGAGAGCACCATTGCCGAAGTCACGATCCAAACTCCTCAACTCGATATCAACACTGTTGCTGCTGGTGGCGGTTCCATCCTGGCTTGGGAGGGTGGTCTCCTCAAGGTCGGCCCTAGTAGTGCCGGTGCGAACCCAGGACCTGCATGCTACGGAAGAGGAGGTCCCTTGACCGTGACAGACGCCAACTTCCTCCTCGGTCGAATCATCCCCGACTTCTTCCCCCGAAGACTGGATCTTGACATTGTCAAGTCCAAGTTTGCCGCCCTCACGGATATCGTCAACCTTGAGAAGGATGGTGGTGAGCCCTTCACTCCAGAGACACTGGCTCTTGGCTTCCTGGCTATTGCGAATGCTACCATGACCCGACCTATCCGAACTCTCAGCGAAGGCCGCGGATATGGAGCGGCTAGCCACAACCTGGGTTGCTTTGGTGGTGCTGGTGGACAGCACGCCGTCTTTATCGCCCGTGATCTCGGTATCAAGCGAGCCATCATTCCCTGTTACTCCAGTATCCTGTCCGCGTACGGCATGGCCCTGGCCGATGTCGTGGTTGAGAACCAAGAACCTGCCGCCATCACCTTCTCCGAGGAAGTTGTGCCTGAGATCAAGACCAGACTCGAGGCGCTTTCCTCTCAGGGAGCGAAGGGCCTCGTGTCTCAAGGTTTTGACGCCAAGTCAACCGAGCACGAGTATTTCCTCAACATGAGATATAAGGGAAGTGATACATCCCTCATGATTCCCGTTTCTTCTCGTGTGGAAGATGCTGGCCAAGATTTCACCGCAAGACATACGCAAGAGTTTGGTTTCTCCCAGTCCCGAGACATCTTGATCGATGATGTTCGTGTCCGAAGTGTGGGCAAGTCACGTGTGCTCAACATCTCCAGTCCATTCGCAGAGCTCAAGAAGTACAACTCTGATGGCTTGACACCTGTGCCTACACCCATCTTCTCGCGTAAGATCTTCTTCGAGAAGCATGGTTGGACTCAGACAAGTGTCTATGAGCTCAAGTCGATCAGCCCTGGTGTGCACATCACTGGTCCTGCTATGATCATCGATAAGACGCAGACTATCGTTGTGGATCACCTGAGCAAGGCTGTTGTCCTCCCTGAGCATGTTGTTCTTGAGGTCGACAAGGCTGAGCAGCAAAGTGTCACCACCCAGACTGTCGATCCTGTGCAGCTTAGTGTGTTTGGACACCGCTTTATGACGGTCGCGGAGCAGATGGGGCACACGATGGAGAAGACGTCCATTTCGGTCAACATCAAGGAGCGACTGGATTATTCGTGTGCCATTTTCTCAGCAGATGGAGGCCTCGTTGCAAATGCCCCCCATGTTCCTAGTCACCTTGGATCCATGAGCACAGCCATCGCCTACCAAGCGCAGCGATACAAGGCTGGTGAGCTGAAGCCAGGCGACGTCATCATCAGCAACCACCCCACAGCTGGCGGTACACATCTGCCAGATATCACCACCATCACTCCTGTCTTTGATGATGAAGAGAACCCCAAGGAGATCATCTTCTTTGTTGCCAACCGTGGTCACCACGCCGATATCGGCGGCATTGTTCCAGGTTCCATGCCACCAAACTCGACAGAACTGTGGCAAGAAGGCGCTGCTATCCAGTCGTTCAAGATGATCGATCAGGGCGTGTTTGATGAGGCCGGTCTCATCAAGCGTTTGTACGATGAACCTGCTTCCTACCCCGGCTGCAGTGGAACACGTACTCTGAACGAAAACATTGCCGATCTCAAGGCCGCTGTTGCCTCCAACCAAAAGGGCATCGAGCTGATCCGGTCTTTAATCAAGGAGTTTACCTGGCCTGTTGTGCAGCTTTACATGCATGCTATCCAGGACAATGCTGCTCAGTCGGTCCGTGATCTGCTGAAGCAGTTTGCTGTCAAGCATGAGGGTGGTGTTCTTGAGGCTACAGAGTACAACGACGATGGCATCCCGTTCAAGCTCAAGGTGACCATTGACAAGGATACTGGGGAGGCTGTTTTCGATTTCACTGGTACAGGACCTGAGCATTCGGGTAACCTCAACGCTCCTCCTACTTGCTCTTACTCTGTCATCATGGTAAGTTTCGCTCCATTCTCTCTAGGGTATGGGTCGCTAACAGTTTAAACAGTACTGCCTTCGATCTATGATCTCTACAGATATCCCTCTCAACCAAGGCTGTCTCAAGCCGATCAAGGTTGTCTGCCCCGAGAACACCATCCTGTCTCCGTCGCCAACCGCTGGTACTGTCGGTTGCACGACAGAGACATCTCAGAAGGTCGCCGATCTCGTCCTCCGCGCCTTCAACGCTGCAGCTGCCTCCCAAGGTACCATGAACAACCTCAGCTTCGGCTGTGGTGGCACCGACCCCGTCACTGGGGAGGTGACTAAGGGTTTCGGATACTACGAGACCATCTGTGGTGGTGCTGGAGCTGGTCAAGGCTGGCATGGTGCAAGTGCCGTTCACACACACATGACCAACACACGCATCACAGATCCAGAGATCTTAGAGAAGCGATATCCCGTGATTCTCCACGAGTTCTCAATCCGCAAGGGAAGCGGTGGTGCTGGTCAGTGGCAAGGTGGTGATGGATGCATTCGGGATATGGAATTCCGCATGCCCCTTCAAGTTTCCGTCCTCACAGATCGAAGAGTCACCGCACCATACGGACTCGAAGGTGGAGAGGATGGCCAGCGAGGCCAGAACATCTGGGTCCGCAAGGATCCTGTCACCGGCACGACAAGACAGGTTTCGCTTGGGCCGCGGAAGACGTCATATTTCGGAGTTGGAGATCGTGTCATTATCATGACGCCTGGAGGAGGTGGTTTTGGTCCTGTGCCGTCAAAGAATGGCGTTAAGGCACCTCAATCGCTGGGTACTGGCTTTGAGATCAAGGAGCGGGATGCGAGGTCTTTGTTGACGAATGGGTCTTTGGGTGTGAGGCATAGCATTGCCACTGGTAATTAGTTATTAAGTAAATTGCCCTATTGCATGAACTAAATGAGTTAAATCTGTTAAATCAGTTGCCTCTAATATCTGGAGCCTATCTTATGATTACTTGTGAAATTGCAAACGCAAGCTAATAGAGAAGTAGGTAGTTCAGCACTTATAGGCTCCATCTTATCTATCGGTTATCCCGACTTTAACTATAATAAAGAACACATTTCCAACACATCATAGCATCATCTCCCAATGCTAACACAGCACTTATAGGCTCGACTCCCTATATCCCTCCCTCCCTGTATTCCTCGAATGCAAGAACTCCTTGTGTGAATATGGCTGGCATTCTCGCGTCAATGACCCGCAGAGTCTCATCACAGTCGGGGCCTGTTTACCTGTCTACCTACCGACGCAAGGTCGATAAGGAGTGTGATTTCAACCACATTCATCTACCCTCCATTTAATATAATTAAGAAAGAATAGTCATAAAATAATGCTCTAGGAAAACATATAATTTATAAAACTCAATATAAAACTCTATATATTTTTAGAAGAGCTTCTTAGAGGGTTAGTACTCGCCTACCCTAAACTGTTGCGAGGAGTCGAGGAGTTACGTTCATCGAATTGGTTTGGCGGGGAAAACGAGGAGAAATTCGTAACCCTCAGGCAGATTTCCCAGTAGCCAACGATCGTGACTCATGGCGATGTTCAGCGCATCATCAGGTTCCTCGTGGTCGACAAAGAATTTGGTGTCGGCGCCAGAAACAAGAGACTCTGAATCATTGCCGAATAGAGAGCCCTTGACAACGGCAGTTGCGACATACTCGATCGGCGAGGCCTTTAATATCTCTTGCGCGTATTGACGAGTAAAGTCAAGAGGTGGGTTCATGATGGACTCTGTTAGGCGGCATTAACATCTGTGTTTAAGTTGAGCGAGTTCACTTACCGCCAAAACTGGTGGCCGCCGCCATACATGCGAATGAGTGCGAACTCAAGATGCCATATACGTCGTCAGACTCGACCCTGGCCAGTCGTAGCAAAGCGGTCGCGATGCCTTGGTTACGATATTCCCTATGAACCACCAGCTGCGTCACCCAACAAACACGTTTCCCATCCCAGTCCCATCGACATGTGATAGCATGGCCCACAAGCCGACCCTCTGAAAGGGCTCTGGTGTAGTAGCAGTCGGCATGCTCAGGTAAGTACTGATCTTGCAGCCGCTTCGGGGTGACCCTGACACGCTTCCCTGTAGTAAAGATTAGGAAGTTGGCCTTGGAAGGATGTGGGGCATGAAAGCTTACCAGACAGTTTTGCGCCATTGCCCCAGATGCCGTAGTGCTCACTGAACAGCGTGGCAGCGGCATGTAGCATCTCGTTCGTCACATCCTTCTGGGGGAAGGCTTGGAATGAGAGAGACATTTTGATAGGATTCTTTCTTACCAAGACGAAGGCTTTTGAGGAGCAAGTGAGCAAACACACAGAAAGAGATGGAGGAGACGGGGTGTTGTGGAAGAGTCACGTCTTGGGAGAATTTAAACATTTTCGCAAGGCGTAACCGTGCATGCCGCCTCCCCCAACACATTTTAGAGTCATCGCTGCCAACATGCAAGACGCACGTGTTCATTTAAGCTAGGCGGGGCTTTGCTTTTAATAGATGTGGTCTATTTGAGCAAAGAAAAAAAAAAATATAAAAAGGCTTAATGTATTTTCCTAAGGATATTATATTTATCATATAAGATTACCTTTGTTGAAGGTATAGCTTCCATGAAATTTGATATGTAAAGCCCTGTTGTCGGCTTCGCTCCTTGGCTCGGTGTGGGCGGTGACCAACCAACTGTCGCCGTTAGCCGGCTGTGAGGCGGCCGTGAAGTTGACTTGCAGCGAGAGCCTGATCCGCGACCGCGAAAGCTCTTCTTCTTATTTCTTCCTCTCTTGGTGTATGAACACTAGCTGTCGTCAACATGTCTCGATGGCATGCTTCTTGGTGTGACTCGCCTCAAGTCATTGTCGTGAAGGATCTCCCATCTTGCAAGGCCTGCGGGGCGGTGCCAGACCTAGAGTCGCTCGCTGCCGCACAACGGCGCGTCAGCACTTTTCCACCAATTCCACCCGATGAGCCCGTAGGGGAATTTGGTCTTTATTGGCCTCCTGATGTTCCATACGAGTGGCATGGGACTGATCGGCGCCATGAGGGTAAGTACAGGCGAGGAATGTGAGGATGGAGACGCAGAAGCTGACACTCACATTTAATCACGCAAGAACGTCAGCCTGGCGAACATAAGGAGTCCAAGCCCTTCAGACCGTCACCGATATACAAACGACGCCTAGCCCCTGATGAGATTCGTCTCCTACGTCTTGACCGGGCCACGACACCTTCATATCCATTGCATGTAAATCTAGAGATTCATGATCAAGGTCAATGCCCCATATACGAGACAGTCTCCTACACATGGGGTGGAGAAGATAATGATAACTCCAAGAGCCGCCCTATTTTTGTTGGCCTCTACTGGGATATTCTGTTCCAGACAAAGAACTGCTGGGATATGGTGCAGTTCCTTCGTCCTTGGGGCGGAGAGAAGAGGGTATGGGTCGACGCCATCTGTATTAACCAGGGAGATGACGATGAGCGCAACGCACAGGTTTCAAAGATGGCGAGCATCTATCTTGGAAGTCGTCGTGTTACCGTGTACCTTGGGAAAGATCTGGTTCATCTGACGCGGCCTGACGAGTATCCAGAAAGACACAGGTTGGAGGATACAGTTCTGCCGCACGCCGACAATGGCCAGGCCGAGGAAGCTGGCTTCTACAAGTTACTGGGCAGGAGGTACTTTGGGCGTATCTGGATCATCCAGGAGCTTATTCTCCCCAAACAAGTCGTCATTCCAGTGGAAGACGGTGAATGGTGGGCAGACCGCCTCACTGGCTCCTCGCTTCCCTCTTGGCTGCTGGAGAACTCACCAGTACCATGGATCGAGAACATTGCTCAAGGTGGTCTTACCGGTAAAGACATCTATGAACTAGTCAGAGCTACATGGAACTCCAAGGCATCAGATCCACGAGACCGAGTGTTTGGCGTCCTGGCTCTTCAGAAAAGCAGCGCCCTTCAACCAGACTACTCTTTGTCATGCCTCCACGTCTTCATGGGACTATTCGCCCACTCTCTGATCACGCTGAAGCACCTCGAAGTTCTCTCCAGCGCATCAGGCCTCTCCACACCTGACGGCTTTCCGTCCTGGATACCGGACTGGAAGAGTTCCGCCTTTCAGTCGACTCGTTCGGTACTTAGTGACAAAGATGCATCAGCAGACCTCTTTCGATTCTGGAAAAGGAAGAATATATTGGCGCCGCCAATGCGTACAACTCAAGCTGAGGAATTTACCAACGATACAAAGGTGATCGTTCAATTCACTACTGAATGGAAGCGTGCGAAGAACGACGGCGAGCTGGATAGGGATAGACGGATTCGCGATATTGAATGGGCGCAGGAGGTCCCAAGTAAACATTTCGTCAAAATGTTAACGGAGCAGGAGATACATATGCTAAAACAACGGCCTTGGCACCGAAAAGCTACAGTCGACTCCGACACTGGAAACTTGAAGATCAACTTGACTCATCTCGTCGTCTTCTCCTCCAATCCTATCAAGGTGGAAAAGAAGGACGCCATATCCCTCTTTGAAGTAGAAGCCATCGGGGCAGATGCTTCCATGTATCTGGCCAGCGATGTGCCTCTCGACCAACTCATCAAACCGGGCAAGGATCATCTTTTCCTCCTCGACGACGGGAGTGAGACATCCTTTATCTTTCTCATCCTGAGAGACGCCGGAAAAAAGGGGGTCTTGCCAATGTTCAAACTCATAGGTTGCTGCTACCAACTTTACTTTCATGCCTATGCCGAGATCTGGTTTCGGGAATCTGCTGAATTTCTCTACGATTCAGACACAGATGAAAGTAGAGAGCGTGTCATCATAGGGGCTACACGACGAGGGGACGATAAATTGTTTGTTCATGACCTTCGGAATCGGAAAATGAGCACGCGTGGCGAACCTTGGATCAAGCAGTCCATCTTGAAGCGTCAGGACAAGCCACTCATGGATGCCCTATTGATCGCCGTCCAAGGTCAATATCCCATCTCGGCCACCTGTCTTGGTCTTCTCAACGAGCAGAGAGGTACTGTACCAGCAGCTTTCCTCAAAGCTTACAGCAGCTGCATCGACGAACGTTTCCACCCGGTTGTAAGCGGAGATCACATCGAGCTTACAATCCAACCCGAAGACTGGGACGAAATCGGAAAGTCGCCGTCTTCTCCAGAAACTTTCCGATTCTACAATGAAATGAGGTATAGCACAAAAGAGGAGTGGAAAAGCTCGCGAAGACTCCGGTTCCCCTTTATCAGAAAGGGGGGCCGACCAATTCATCTTCGAGCTTCAAAAGTGGAGCTTATGGGCGCGGTGGAGAAGACAGCGTCGTTTTGTGCGTTTAAATCTTTGGACGAGACGGAGCGGGCTGAGTTGGAAGATGTGTTGTTGAGGTGGGAGCTGGGGATGGGAAAGGAGGTGCTTCGGCCGAACTGGCCGTATGATATTGTGGAAGGGTTTGACATGGATGGGACTATGATGACTGTTTGTATTATGTAGAAGTAGACTTTACTATGTTAGCATTGAGATATGATGCTATGAGGTGTTGGAAATGTGTTCTTTATTTTAGTTGAAGCCCGGCCCTCGATGGGATAACTGAGCCGGGGGACCGATCTCGTGAGGCTTTAACCAATCATACATGTGACTAAGAGACCACTAAACAAAATACCCAAAAGTAGGGGGGCACCGTTCTTGCGATACGGGAACCAAAGGTAGGTTCTTATAGCTGTATCACAGTAGGTGTCAATACACTAAACAAACATGATACATACAGTATTCCTACCGCCGGTACCTGCCAAATGCATACCCATGCCCTATCCACAGTGCCGTCACCAGTGTCGAAAGGCAACTCACAACGAGTATCCATTTTATCAATTCTCGAGTTATTGTTAGATACCCATCCGCATCATCATGGCCCATGTTACTCGAGCGGATATTCTCTGCCGAAACAACTTCCACAGCAACCGGAACAGCCATCGCAGCCGAGCTTGCTATCCAGGATAAACAACTCAAGTGATTGGTCATCGCATCCACTGTTGGAGGACCAAAGCCAAAGAAAAAGAGGAGGCAGGTGAGTGTTATCCCCAAGTCGATAATGCTGGTAAGTACGGGCATCCAAGGGACGAATATTAACCTCGTAGCATTGTCAATTTTGTGGTATGAAGCCTTGTTCTTGTCTTTACTTACCAGTTAACTCCCGTGTTGAGGCGCAGTCGTAGCGCAAGACTAATTGCAATTCCACCCTGGGCACACAGAAGAACCGTCGATAGCAAGGCGTATAGACGAGAATATCTTGCAGCCAAGTAACGTTGCTTAAAGCCTATGTCATTATATATACTCTCTGCGCCGCTGCTTGACCCCGATCGAGTTGATCCCGGAGATTCACCTATCTCTGGTGGCTCCTCAGGCCTTCTTGGGTCTTTGTTAGTCCACTGGCCACTTTCCATGTCCAAGAAGTAGATCCTTGCACCCTCGCCGTTAGTACAGCTATGGTGCAACTCCTGCAGCCATCTAGACTCGAGGGGTGGCAGGGACTCGCGTGGATCGAACCCCGTCCAGGTTTGGGTATCGTGACAGGCATAGTAATCTCTGCCATTTGAAGAATACTTTTCCCATCCGGGAGGCAAGTCTCCTGACTTGTCGACGAATTCTTCCTTTGGTGGCTTCTTGCGTTGTGGATCTTTCCATGTTGTCTCTCCTGTTCGGTGGTTGACAAAGAAGAAGCGGTTGGCACGCCGGATCCAGATCTTTTCCCATTCTCTGAATATGTCGTCGTCGAAGCCCTTCAGGTAAGGCAGAGCAGGCTTGAGCCAGGTTGTGTATCGGTTGTTGTGATCGACGTAGCATGTCTTCTTTTTGGCTTTGTCGACAAATTTGGTCCATCCTGTGCGGAATCGCGGGTCTCTCCAGATAGGTTTTGTATCAGAGACGTGTGTAAAGTATGTTCCACCGTCTTTGGTATTGTGCATTGTAAAGTCTGATGGAAGCTTCTCTTCATCGCGCGGCCAGGTAGTGCGTTTGCCCCATGGATATGGGGGAGGCCAACGTCCTCCACTCTAATGGAAGTTGGTCTTGCTCGAGGCTTCATCGGGGGTTTCGCGTCGTATCTGTTTCAGATATAACTTTCCAATCGGTCCATCGCTGATAGTCGCTTCGGTATCGACACCTGAATCTCCAAGAAGAACTTCATAGTGGAGGGATTCCATGCTAGTCTGGGGTTCATTATGGAGATGCTCATCGCTTGTCATTGTCTGGGCTGAAGTCTTGACAACTTGGCCATCTTCGATCAAAAGGTAAACCGATGTGAAAAGTGTTGCCACGCAACTCAGAGGAACTGGCATAATGACGGTAGCAAAGTACCACCAGGTAAGTTTCCACTCATCAGCATCTCTCTGCTTAAAGAGGGAAACAAACAGGATGACAGCAGGAATAGCGCTAACCATGGCCAATACAGCATGCATAAGCAAAATCCCTTGTTGAGGAAGCATAGTCCCAGACATTGTTCCGCAAAAAAGGGTGGCAAAGGCAAAGGCCGCAGAGAGCAAGATCGATGTCAAGCGCAGCTCAAGCCCTGGTCTGATCTCCCTGGCGAGGACGTTGAGAATGATGATGGGGATACAAAAAAGACTGTGCCAGGCGCATAATCCCACATGCCATTGTTGATATGGAGATCGAATCAACAGCCTCCAGAGGGGTAGTAGCCCTATAGACCAGATGTTGAAGCGCTTCATGGTTGAGAAGACTCAAGTTGAGGATGGTGCTGGAGAGACTTGAGAGACTAGAGAAGTCATCGATGAGAAGAAAGAATCCGGGAGAACAGCTCCGAGTTGAAATCAGGCTGAGAGAGATCTGCGACGCATGCCAAGGATTTTTTGCAGGTAGGATCAACGCCACTGCTGGCATGATTGGATCTTGGCTGGGGGAGTAAGATGACGGGGGGTAACAAGCGCTTATTGTTGTCTTGTTCTGTAGCGTTTATTATCTCACGCGACAACCTGATGAATCGAGGGAAGTCGATCTCAATCAATTCTCAACTCATCATCCTCTTCAACCTCCATCATCTCGGTACCAGCTTTCGCCAAAATGACGCTCTGTACAGCATGTGCAGAGCTCGACATCTGCAAATTCAACATGGCAAGCAGCGTACCACCCTGGGCACGCAGTCTCGCCGATCTAGAACAGCAAAGCCTCAACGGATGTCGCTTCTGTACCCTTCTATGGGAGATGGCTTCAAGCATGAGAAAAGGTTTCCGAAGGCAGGAATATGATCACATGACGCCGGCGAAGAAAGCATTGCCCGACACATGCCGCTGGCTTCGACTCCACGTTAGAGGAACTGGGACAGACAAGGATAAGCCTCAGCTCAATACAGCTCATGTTGTCTTGAGTAATGACAAGTTTGCGAGTTCGACTGTTGGTCATATCAATGTTTTGATCACGGAGGAGTTTACCGATCATGAAATATGTCTTGTCGCAGATGATGGTGAGTCTTTGTTAGCCTTTCTTGGAAGTCTAACGTCTTGAGCTGACGGTTTATTTTGCCTAGAGAGCCGGGCATTTCGGAGTGGAATGCTAGGAGGGAGATATCTAGGCACAGATAGAGATACACCTGAGTTTTACGAGATGCTAAGCCAGTGGCTGGACCAATGCATGAACAGTGGTCGCGCACATGCAGCGTGCACCAAATTGACGTCGGGAGACGCACGTCCAAAGCCCTCAGAATCACCTCTTCCAACACGGTGCGTCAAGGTGACAGAGAATCACGTCTGTCTAGAAGACACGAGTGGTAAAAAGGGTAAGTATATCACGCTGAGCCACAGGTGGCATGACAACACGGCGGCATGCAATACCACCATCTCGAACCTCAACGACCGCCTGAAGGAAGTGGAAGTGGACAGACTTACTTCTACATTTCGGGATGCCATCGCAGTCACTCGAGGCCTTAGCATCCCGTACATCTGGATCGACAGCCTCTGCATCATTCAGAGCGGTGACAACGGTGAAGATTGGAAAGGACAGGCAACAAAGATGGGAGATTACTATCAGCACTCACTCCCCACCATCTGCGCAATCAGTGGAGCAGAAGATCGTGGATTCTTGGAGATGAAGAGTCCAGGCATTGAGTCCATAGCACAGTTACCGTTCTTCGAAGGGGGCAAACGTGCTGGCCACATGTATGCCTATCGACGACCTCTGAAGGCTGAGAGATTGTTCTCTCGTGATGTGGACCAGAGCAACTTGATGTCTCGAGGCTGGGGTGAGTTTCCTTCCTTAGACTTGAAGTTCACTACTCACAGATCTAGTCTTCCAAGAACACATGCTCTCCCGTCGCATCGTATACTTCACCGACTCAGAAACATTCGCAGAATGCGCCTCCTCCACACCAAAAACCATCCCCAGTAACCAACAACTTCCCGGGTCCAGCATAAATGCTCGAAACCTGCCAGACCTAAACTTCAGTATCGGCAGGTTCGGTATGGCCCTCAACCGTACCTTGAAGGTTGATTTAGAAGCTCGCAAGACATCACCCTATCATAGCTGGTACACCATCGTTGCTGGATACTCGAGTACGGACCTCACATTCCCAAGCAAAGACCATCTTGTAGCCATCTCTGGCGTCGCTAGTGAGTTCGACAAGGTTATCAAGGCTTCATGGCAACGTAAAAAGCAGGAAAAGTTGATTACAAGATCAATGGCTCGAAGGGGAAAGAAGTACGTCCCTCCTGTTTCGACATATGTGTTTGGCCTCTGGAGTGGGGATTTGCATCATGGTCTGCTCTGGAGATCTAAAGCACCTCAGGCGGCTGCTTGCACCTGTAGCGCTCCCTCATGGTCTTGGCTATCTCTCTTTAGTCCTGTGGTGTGGTTCACCCGTCACTTTGGAACAGAAAAGGCGCTCCAGATTATACGAACACCAGTCCATACGCCTGGGGATCCAAACGCTCTCAAAAACAGGGCACTTCATCTCAACGGGAGGCTTGTCAAGGTCGTCGTCAAAGGCGCAGAAGAAAGCCCGCAAAATATCAGAGAGATGAGAGTCGAGCAACTGTTTGAGACTTGGCGAGCCCGGGAGATGACGGGCGAGATGGCTCGTGAGCCTCAAAACGTTATCAAGGGGAAGCTCAAGAGCGCACGGTTTGACGAGATCTACTATGCCGTCCACTCGAAGGCTCGTCCAGATGATGTGGCAGGTTGGGCATCACTGGATGAGCCACAGCATTACGGTGGAGGGGACTGTGTGGATATCTTTAAAGGCGAGGTGATTGCATGCCATGTGACGACGCGGCATAACGTGAGATCCAGGAGGCTGAGCAAGTTTGAAGTCCAGGCGCCTTTGTTCCGTGGCCGGAACAGGGGAAAGGTCTATGATGTTCTATTTCTGAGAGAGATTGGCGAGATGTTTATCAAAGGATTGGGGTCGGGAGTATATTTGACACGGATCTCATGAAGGAATTTGTAAAGGGAGGCAAGAGTCGGTTTAAACTTGTCTAGGCAGACTGAGGGGATTCAAGGAGCGAACCATCTCAGAGGATGGTAGGATATTATGCTGTGTTGGCATTGGAATATGATGCTAGTGTTGTTTGTTATAGTTGAAGCTCAGAACTTGACGGGATAACAGAGCTAGAAGATTGCAGGATATTATGATATTTCCGCCGGCTTGCTTGAATCTGACACACTAGGTTACAACAACATGTGATACTCGTCTGCGTAATGCATGGCGTAGCAAACTAACGAGGTCCTAATCCTCTTTTGTAGGCTTGCATGCCTTTGGTGTCTGATCACAGAGTCAGGTCCAACGAAAGGCTTATGGTATGGCCGCCACCAAAAAACAAAAATCAGTGAGAAACTCCTAACGGCGTGTCGCTTAGAGAGGTTAGATAGTAACAGCCTAACAGTGGCATTGTAGTAGCCACCAAACAGGCTCAGAAGGCTGCTACTGAAGGCAGTGCAGCTTGCTGTTAGCCCAAAGGAAGCTGATGGCGCCTTCACGTGTACTATTTTTCAGGGTCTAGGCCGTTTGTATTTACACCTTCCACAAAGTTATCTTAAGCCACTCCGGATTAGGCTCTCTATATTTCTTCGACGCTAGTAAACCATATATCTTTGCCCGACCCCTTCTTCTTTTCAAAACCGAATAGGGCTCCGTCCTTGTCACCTGCTTCGTCATTCCGCCGGATATACTTGCTTTGCGAGGAGCCCCCCTCTTAGCAACCCATCACCGCTTGCCCCTTCAAACCAGACTCTACCGCTGTGAAGAGCGAGCAGGAATCTCATCCAGCTGCCGCGTCTGTACGCCGCCGTTATGGCTAGTGAATGGGACGCAAGCTCGATCTCGGCTGTAGTGGCCCTGGTTCTTGCAGTATTTGCCCTCATAGTCGCTGTGGCCCAAGCATTGCAGCAGTACCTATACACTGGCCAGCTCATCCGCCTCTGCGACAGTGTCGTGTTCGGCCCGCTCCCTGGTCAGGGCCGCCGCATCTGGCAACTCTCCCAGTTTCGCTTCCGCGTGGTGTATTCTATCCCCCAAATCAGTCTCCGGGCTGATCTGTGGCCTGAAAATAGCCCTCATATCAAGTCTTATGCCATTGGGCAGGACACTCTCCCTAATCTTGATCCAGTCCCTTTCGACTTGTCATCGAGCATCTCGACCTCGTCGGACTCCTCAGTCGATGATACGACCATCCGAAGGCGACGTACCAGTATGACGGACTGCGAAGCCCGGTCTTCAGACGTGGACAGTGAATCTGGGGGTCAATCGACTCGTTTTCAGCGGTTCCGTACTGGTCGGCTTTTCGTGGGCATCTGGCCGAGCGATTGGTTCAGGAAAATCCGATCAACGGTGACGTTTCCGAAAAATGAACGAGGAACCGTTAATCTTATCGACAGGTCTGTGGGTGAGGCATCTTGGGTGTCCTTCTGCAGAGCCATCAACGGGTCATGTGGAGCTTCAGTGCGATACCACTCGGTCACTTATGACGCCGATCGATGCCCCTCAGACTTGACAACGGCACCGATGCAAGTTTCTATGAGGGACATTGTCGTCATGGGGTTGACAGCGGGCATGAAGATCACTGATTGTTCGTTTACAGAAAAGTCCATCTCTATGCAAGGTGCCGTCGGCTCCATCACTAGTTCTAACCATGCCATCCTTGGACCGATACTTCATTTCACCCCTCGGGCCTTTGACTCGGTCATGCCTCGATCTCTGGCACCCAATAGCAAGGACGGCAGGGGAATTATTGAACAAAGATGGCTATGTCGGACATGGGACGTCTGTTACGTGGCCCGGAGGCCCTTTAACTCGCTGAAGAGACGTACCACTAGACGTCTAGATGATCAACGGACCAGTTATCAAGAGGGCGCCAGCGACTCTACCAGCGCCAAGGCGGGCAAACGAGGGTTTCAACAGGGCGGGATCGTTCAAGTCGATCTCAACAAGAAAAAGCCCGAAGGAAAACGGAAATCGGTTCCCCGGCCTCGATCCACCGGCGTTGTTGCCCCCCTGCCCCAGGACGGCCCTTGGACACTGGTTCCGCCATATTCGACTCGGGTTGTTCAGACAGATATTGGAGGCAATGATGACGCACCAGTGGCGAACGCTCAGAGAGGAGCTGGGGAAGGTGAGGAAGTTCATGTCACACCATCACATCCACCCGAGTCAACCATTGACCCGGCCTTGTCTAGAGGGCAGGCTACGACGTCAGCGGAGACGGTTCAGGGGCAACAAACGAGCCAGGAATCAACGACAGAAGAAGCTCCTGGGTCCAACGGGGTACATATCGTGGGCAAAACACCTGACAATGCACCCGAACCCTCCCCTAACCGGACCAACGACTCAACGCAGGAGGGGGGCATAGAATCAAAACAAGGCTGTGATACTCAACCCGTGCCGGTTTCAATACCCGCCGCTGAAGGTGAGCCAAGGACATTCCGACCGCAGAGACAAGCCACTGTAGAAGACGCGCCAGATAGTGGTGAAGAAGAAAGGGGGCCTCGTGCTGGGACATCAATGGACCCCGAGACGCATGACCGGGGTCATGCTGCTAAGATGCGACAAGAAGCACGGAACAAGCGCGGTCGCGAAATCCAGAGGGACAAAGCGGTTGTGGGAGTAAATCCCAACTTGCTCCGGCTAGAATGGCACCCACAGGACGAGTCAGAATCACGGCCATCAAGATCAGCGCCAAAGAGTGAAGAGGAGATGGCTCGTGAGAGAGAGGCAGAACGCCAACGGAGAAGAAAGGAGAGGGAGAGCGAACGAGACCGACGGAACAGGTCCCGAAGAAACGCCTTTTTCCCTCGAGCGGATGGATATGTATTGGTTCTGTCAGGTGGACATTTACCAGGGATTCTGGGCCACGCCATGGGAATCTGCCGCGCCCGCGCAGACGTCACTGGTTGGTGCGATCACCGTTATCCTGGAGGCGTTGCTGGGATTTCTTGAAGAGACGACCAGCTTGATCTACCGCGCCCCAAGCCTCTTCCACCAGACTCAGGGCTGGATGTCTGACGGCGGCGCATCTTATCCAGCCTACGCAAGCAATGCCCGCGGTGGGGTCATCGCGAAGGGTACCTACAAAGGTGTGCGAGTTCGGGCCTTCCAGTGCAGAATTCCAGCGCTCGAGCTGCTCTATTCATACGACTGGCAGGTTTCTAGCTCCCTACACGACCAAGAGCTCTACTGTGAGGAGCAGAATATCGAGCTGATGCGCATCGACGCCTGGCTCTCTTACGTCGGTCGCACTGATGAGATCTCCCGCGGGCCCAAGGATCTACTGAAGGGAGCGCCGGCGCTTGTGCAGCTCCTCCAGGCCGAGTTCGAGGTCGACTTTATGAACATTGACCTCTCGGCCAAGGAAGGTGGTCAACAAGACATCCAAGGCCTGGCTGATAATGTCATGGATTTTCTCACCGACGAGGAGCTCAACGAGGCTGAGCAGCTGTACATACTTGTTGCCCTGCTCCGCGCCGTCAAGGTTTGCCAGTGTATCTTGGCTGGATCGGGCACGGACGAGATAACCGAGATTCTTCTCAAAGATGTTCAAGCACATCTTGTCTAAGGTGAAATCATGCAATACGGAGTCAATGGGAAGACCTACAGCTGAGGATCAAAGACTATCTGGGGGAGAGGGACGAAAGGCTGAAGATTGAGTTTGGCTTGGTGGATAGATCCATGAAGATAGGGTATAAACCGCCTGAGAAGCGGGGAAATTATACGTGAGAGATCTTGTTGAGGCTCGATGTTTTCTCTGTTCCTATGGCTTTAAAGACCTAATTTGGATGTGCAGTTTGATACCCGTCTGTTATTCAGTGGCTGCGTATCAGTTGCTGCATTTTGTCTATGTCCAGTATTGTTGTTTTCAAGTCCTCAATGCCCATCGCCATTAATACCACAACATCCTCAACCTTACCCTTACTAGGATTGAAACTATCTTTGACACGGATCTGATGAAGGAATTTTTGAAGGGGGGCAAAAGTCGGTTTAAGCTCGTCTAGGTTGATTTTCTAAAGAAGCATCAAGCGAATCAACAGTCAAGAATACAGCATTAACGATCTCGCCAACGTCTCCAATAGAGGCCATCGGCCATAACAATATACGGGAGTTGGATATTAGTATGGGGCGACCTTAAACCACGTCCGGTAAATCACCAAACCCTATGTTATTAATCTTCTGTTTTAGGTGGTAACCGCAGAGAGTTATAGCAAGCTGCAAAACCCTTCGCTGTCAGCTCATTAGCCACCCACAAGAATCGATCTTGGTCATCGGTTATCCTGACTTTAACTATAATAAAGAACACATTTCCAATACATCATAGCATTATATCCCAATGCTAACACAGTACCACCCACAAGAATCAGTTACCTTTGTCCATGACTAATACACCACGAAATCCTTATTTTCTTCCATTTTATCTGACCCAGAAAACTAGCTAAGATGATTTCGGATACTCTTTGCTCTATATCTATCCAAAAATGGTGCCGTAATCGCCTCGAGAAAAGAAAAAAAAAATGATCATGTATCAGCTACTCCATGCGCATTTACTTCGTTCTATACATTCACAATTACCTAGCATAGATTATGCAATAGCCAACCGTCTGATGAATTACTCACCAAATTAATAATTGACAAGCTCTTGAGGCTAAAAAAAAAAAAGGCCACTATGTTAGCATTGGGATATGATACTATGATGTATTGGAAATGTGTTGTTTATCATCGTTGAAGCCGGGATAACCGACAGACAAGATAGACAAGCTCTTGAGCCCTTTGGTTGGCCTGCATGCCCATGCAGCCTGATGTGTCTCGGAGTCAGCTCCAATCATATCCCATGGTGTAGCCGCCACGGAGGGACTATAGCTAGTCACGAGCAGTGTGACAGCATGCCCATCTCAGCTCGCTTAGATGAGTCAGGCAGTAGCAGCCCAAACGATATTGCTCATGCCTTAGTTGACTAGTCCCCGCCTGAAAGACATCTTCTTCTCGCCATCAATGTCTAGTAGGCAATTTCTAGGCACCCTCCCTTCTTCAACCCCAAGCCTAAGCAAAATGAAAATTCTCTGCAACTCTTTTTCGTCCTGGGCGGCGTCGCTAAAGGCGGTCACCAAGCCCAAGAACAAAGAAAACAGCTCTCAACACATGGCGGCCGCAAAACACCGTCATCTCCTCTGCGATGCTTGTATCGTCATCTTCAGAGGTCTCAAATACCCGCTAGGCCCTGGTACACGTGTTACTGAGCACCTCGGGTCTGTTGAGCAACTCCACGAAGGGATCAAAATTGGATGTGCTATATGCGACCGGCTTGCTCGTCACCTGGCCTCAAAGCTCGTTAGGCTACAGAATATAGAGCAGTTTCGGTCTACTTACGATCTGAATGATTATGATCGCCCTGGCAAGATCAAGTTTGTCATGTATTGGGGAACCCAAAATAATGAGGTCTACCAATCGAGTTTATTGCCACTCAGCCAAGGCTAGTATAGAACTCCCTTCTTCCAACGGATGATTCTATCATGGGCCCCCATACGTTCATCATTTTAACAGCATGTGTTAGCTACCAATCTGAACCAGCTGTGTCGGCAAATAAACTCTGGTTTCGATTCGGCAGCCACTGTTCAAGTCATCCAAGGATGGCTTCGCAACTGCCTTGGTGGCCACCAACAGTGCTATCAACGGTGGAAAAATGCCCAAGAGTTCCAACTCCCGACCAGGCTTGTCGACACTGGGCCATCGGGAAGCAAAGAATGCCGAGTATACAAGAACACAGGGAGCATGTTCAATCTGGCACTCGCACAGTTACTCATATACACCATAAAGTTGAGCTTCGTTCATGGGTTGGGCCATGCCAGACGGTTACGATAGTCTAGCGGGTTTTATACTGGTGTGAAAAGATTAGGGAAGCAAAAAAGGCATTGCATTGTGAATATTCTGGCTTTCAGAGTTTGGGAATGACTGACCCTTATTCTAGGCGTACCCGCCTCGTGTCGATGAGCCTTTCCCCATTATTAGAAGTAGGAGCCGTATTGCTCTATTCTTGTTATCGTCGGTCTGCTATGTCGGTTATTCCATTAGGGCTTTAACTATAACAAAGAACACATTTCTAACATATCATGGCATCATGTCCCAAGGCGAACACAGTGGCCTTTTTTAAAGCCTTCCTGCTAAAATAATCAAGAACGCGGGTGCTACTGTTGGGTTCGCGACTAGGTTGCTTTGTGGCTTTGGTTTTCAATATTAGTATATATCAACAACTTATCCCTGAGTACTATAGGCAGGGGCTCCTTTTAGAGAAGTGACCGAGACTTGTGCACAACTCCAAATCCGTGCTTAGAATTACTCAACGAATGTTAAATTCCTATTCTCAAACTATGGAGCTTTTCTCTCTCTTAGTAGACCAAGTAACATCTCCAAATGAATCCTTTCTTTTCTTCTGTCTTGCTGGAGGGAATGACTTGCTTCCATCCATAAGGCTCGGCACAGCCGGGAATTACTCTAGGTTCCCCCATCCTCCTCTGCAGCCACTCGGGAATTTAAGCAAACAAACGCCGTCGTCTCGCAGCCGACATCCGGTAGACCCTTGATTCAAATGAAGAGGCGCCAACAAAGGATCCTTGGCAGGTCCCATTTTCAGGCACATGAAATCTGTTAGTGGTTGAGAATTGTGCGCTACTCCGCTCAAAGAGTCTGGAACCCAAAAAGTCAACCGCCTCAATCAATAAACTCCACACTTTAATTCTTGGCGTCATCAAACACACGGCCAAAGCAACTGATCCAGGCCTGTTCTTGTTTCTGAATCAAGCTTAATTCTGTGTGAAATGTGACCGGATTTATCAACAAAGGAACAGGCCCCTTGGCAATCGTGAGTTTCCTTGCGTTTTTCTCAGCGATGCGATGAAACGAAACAAATCAAGGCAAAAAAAGAAACCGGTAAAAGCTGTTGGTCCAAAGTCCTCGGTTGCATCAAGACACTGTGGCATGTGAGACAGCACCAGCTGAACATGTCGGCTGCGACGGTCAACCGGCGCCTCCTGAAGCTATTGATTACTATTTCTAAAGCCACATCTTATTTTCAGCTCAGGCTTACCAACTCTTCAATTTGATCCGGTAGCTCGTGACTGTCTTGGCACCTTTGGGAAAGGGGCCGGATAGCATATAATGGGGGAGGATACTCCGCTCCCTCTTGGGAGTTTTCTTGTTTGATTTCTCAACCGTCCAACTCGGTGATACTTTCATTCTATTCGTTACATTTTCTTTATCACCATGCGCGCTTTCTTCGCTTTGGGTGCCCTTGCGCTCTCGGGCTCCATTGAGCTCGCCGCAGCCGCCAACTGCCGGCCACCATCTGGCACCACTACCAGTGCTGCGCCTTCTTCCTCCGAGACTGGAAGCTCTGGAGGCAACAAGGTCGTCAGAAACTTGGTCGCCAACGGTGGTTGCAATGAGCTCAACCCCAATGATCCCTCTGATATCCCCAACTTCCGCATTGAAGGCAGCGTCCAGGGCGTTACTGGCCAGGGATACACCGGTGGCGGCAGCAAAGAGACCAACTGCGCTTCTCTCGCCGCCAATGGTAACCCCAGACGCAAGAGAGCCCTTGGTCCCTCTGTCAGCATCTCTCAGGATCTTTCCAACTTGGACAAGGACGGTCTATACACGATCCAGTTCTTTTACCGCATTACCTCGCATCCTGGAAACGCGGGCTGTGTCCTGTCAGCCACCCTTGGAGAAGTCCCATTCTATTCTGCGGAGGTCGATGCCACCGAGTCTGGATGGATCAAGGTGCTCGAGCAGATCACCCCTCCTTATGAGAGTTCCCCCATCGATATCAGCATGACCTGCGAGGGTGACGATGCCACTATCCTTGTTGACTCCATCTTTGTTTCTGATGCCGTCACTCCCGAGAACATTGACGATTATGTCCTCGACTTTGGCGATGATGGTGCTCAGCAGACTGATGCCGCTACTGGGTCTGTCACTGCCAGCGAGACTGCTGTTGAGACGGCTTCTGCGACCGATGCTCAGGGCGAGGAGTCTACCACTGAGGCTGCCGACGCTACCACCATCATTGAGACTTCCTCTGCTGAGACCTCTGCAGAGGAGACCAGTATTGCCGAAGAGACCACTACTGCAGAGGAGACTACCACCGTCGCCGAGACTTCTAGCGCTCTTGAGACTTCTGCTGCTGGTGAGACCACCTCTGCTGAGGAGACTTCTGCCGCCGAGACTAGCACTGCAGAGGCTAAGTCTACCATTGTCACTTCCGCTGCCAGCGAGACTACCTCTGCTGCCGAGGAAGAGGAGGAATCCACCACCACCACCCCTGCTACCGAAACCACCTCAGCCGCTGAAGAGGAGGATCAGACAACCACCGCCAGCACCTCTGCCGCCACCGCCACCGACGGCTGCCTTCCCTCAACCTGGGACGACGGCCCCGTCTTCTGCGAGCCCAAGCTCGAAACTGAAGACACCTTCTGCGCCGTCCAAGGCAACGCCCCTTCCACCGCTTTTGAACTGCTGGATCTCGCCAGATACCCCTGGCAGGGATATGCTGAGCGCTGTGCGACCATCTGCCAGCAGACTGAAGGCTGCAAGGTCTTTGGATACACTGATGAGCGATGCGCTATTGCTAGCGTTAACGGTGTTAGCGATATTGAGTGGGAGAGTGGTGGTGAGGAGGCTGATATGATGGAGTGGTCTAACCTAGACTGTTTCGTGTGTGATGAGACTTGCATCGTTACTGATAACTAGGTGTGAGTGATGGCTTGATCTGTGGGATTGATGAGGGCCTCTTCAGGCATTCGAGCTCTTTTGTATATGTGTCAGAGTAAATAGAATGATATTAATCTGGCATCTACCTTCTTTTCTATGGAAGTCATTTGCTGACACCCATAGGCACAGGACAAAGGGCAATGAGATGTTGAAGCGAGCACAGATCGCAAGTCTATAGGGTATTCTATTCGTAATCTATGTCATCCACTATCCTACACTCTATCTATCGCTAAACAACACTGCTCTCGCTCCTATGATAGTTGGGCGTCGATGTGGCGCTCCGTGAGTCGACATGAACGGTCGTTTCTTGAATGATATGTCGACCACTGGAGTCATCATCATGCAATCTATCCCAATTTCCTTTTCCGGAGACTGTTGTGCGAGTTTGGCCTTTTGGTGTGAGTGAGTGAAGGGGTGTCTCGTGGCGGTATGGCGGTCTCTGAAGCCGGGATTAGCAATTAATCCATCCAGTGGTATTTGGCGGACCTTACAGCTCCTCCTGAAATGTTGTTTGTGGAGCGGTTCATGGATCGGGCTATGCATCCGCCGAAGAGTTTGAGTGACGGTAGTGAACAGGCGATGATGGCAAAGGCAGATTCCAGAAGGGACCAGAAAAGAAGTCGACCTTGTGAGACTATTACTGATCAGCATGTGATGAGGCAGGATGAGATGCGGAACTTACGAAAATGATCCTTTGGGTACGCCCTGACGTCAATGTACTTGTAACTGACGATGCGCATCAGAGCGGCGACACTGGCGACAACACCAAGACCGAGAATCGCGACAACCGACAGCTTGACTCGCTTCGGCATCTGCAGCGAGTAGACGATGAAGAAGGGCGTGATGGCACATGTCCAATCCGAGGCGACCTGGACGGCGGTTCCGATGTAACTGAGGTTCATGAAACCATCCTCCGACTTGCAATGGCCCAGCTTCGGATTCCAATACGTCGCAAACGGAACACAATTGACGAACAGCCATATCAGACAGACACCGTTGGTGGTGATCATGACACCCATCAGTCCGTACATGATGTAGACGTATCTCTTTTCGACGCAGATGTGTAGGATCGTAACGGCGATGGCAAACTTGGTGAGTGACGAAGAGGCGTAGTAGGTGAGCTCGTAAAGAATCAGATACTCCATCCCCCGGACCTCGAGAAACTCTCTCATCTCGAACTTGTTGAGATACGCGTCCGTCGATCCGATACCATAGTGGACAGCGAGCGCGCCCAGCACGCTTGCGGGGATGAAGGGGAGCTACACAGAAGCAATTGTCAATAATTGTTCAATCGATGAAGACGGAAATGGAAGGCTCACAAACCCAATCACGGCGAGGTAGTCATTGACCCTCCACCCCTGAGATGCCTCAGAGCTCCATGTCTTGACATAAACCCTCAGCGCGATGATGATGGCGCACACGACAGTGAGGATGTAAATCAGCACCTCAGTCGCTAGCCCCAGACCCGAAGAAGGGATGGGAGGCTGAGAGTAGGCGATGTCTGAAATCTCCTCCCCCGTGAGGTTGGCCGTTGACTGGACCTGCACCATGCCTACATGTATGCCTGCCTGTGTGTGTTGAAATGAACCAACAAGCAAAAAAAGGACAAATGAACCAACGAGCGACGAACAAGGTCAAGCAAGCTGAGGGAGAGAAACGAAAAAAAAAGAGGGCGGCTCCGAGGGAGCGGAAACTGGGGCACAAGGTCATATCTGTATATCAAGGAATCCCTCGCGAGTGCCATTTTTTCGCATTGCGCGACCGTTTCGCCCACTTGATTAGAAGCCCCGTTACACTAGAACACTTGAGGAAAAGACCTGCAAAGCATTTCTAGTCTTGGCTTGCTTTCTTGGTAAGGTATACCAAGAATGGAATACGGGTATACGGGCCAGGGGAGCTTGGCCAGGGGATAGCGCGGACCTCGCACTCACGCCTTTGGTGGTTAAATCGAACCACCGGTTGCCCAGGTTCGAGACCTCCCTAGGCAGAGCCCTACTAGCGGGTTCCGCAAGCCTGGTAGGGTTGTATTCCACAAGGACGCTAGAAACCCGCGGGGTCGTCTAGTTGGAGGGCATTTGGGCTGAAGGATCACCCGGGTCCTAGATAGCGTCAGGGACGGCGCGGGTCTCGTGCAGGGTCCAGGGGTACATGTTGGAGTTAGGCGAACGAACTGCTTTCGCCTGAGTCAGGCAGGGTTCTTTTTTTTTTTATTCCTTCTGGTTGGAAATTACCCGGTGTTTTTGCTTTTCTTGTTTCTTTCATGTGTCTGTCAAAGATGTCTCGATGGTGGTCGAGTGTTGGTGAGATCGTGGGGATTGCTTCATCTCCACATCCAACACGCTCAGACACTCTACCATTACTGAAACAACACTTTCATGACTCTCTCACGATACTATCTATCTAAAGCAACGCGGTCCGGTGCAAAACTTGAAACCAACCACGCCAACAGCCGAGCTTCCTTTCCGTCTAGCGTAGCACCGACGACGCTTTTGATGGACCCTCTTTCTTCGACCCATTTTCACGGCAACTCCAGGAAATGGGTCCAGCGCCGGGGTAAGGGCGTTCATAATCGTTTGCCCAAAAACCGGGGTTGCCATTAGTTCTTTTACGGGCTTCGTTCGCGTTCTAAAAGGGGTAATGGACTCGTGCTAGGGACGGCCGTTGGACGGACGCTATCGTGTAGCTGATGCCGCGAGGCGTGTTTTTGTTACATTACCAGTCCCGTTCCCCAAACCTATTCGTATCTTTCCTCTTTCTTCTTTCTTGCATGTGCCTTTTTTGCTTACTCGCTCTTGCATCTGCCGTTTCAATAATACCTAGTCCACACAATGTCATTCTTCAAGGGCCCCGCGGCTCCGGCCCGTGTACCGACCGACAAGGTTATCCCGCTGCACTTCTGGGACGACAGTCCTCTCTATCGGAGAATCGCTTTGTACAATCTCAAGGTTTTTGATGATGTTCTCGATCCGGAGAAGCTCCGTAGTAGTCTTGAGGCCCTTGTCTCTCAGGATACTTGGCGGAAGCTGGGAGCGAGGTTGAGGAAGAATGTGAGTGTCTTTTCACACTATCGCTCTCTCTTGTGCATTGGGTCTAACAATTGTACCTGTAGGACCAAGGTGGTCTTGAGTATCATATCCCTGAGGAATTCACCGCGCAGCGTCCTGCTGTCGGCTTCACCAGGGTTGACTACAGTGGGGTGACCAAGGCCGATCACCCTCTCGCTTCCCGCCTCCCCAAGCCTTCTTCACGTCCCGCTGTGGTCGGTGACCCCGATGAGTGTATCGATCTCGCCTGTGGACCGGGCTGTCCAACTTCAATCGACGATTACCTCTACGCTGACCGCCCCATCCTCGGACTCCACATCGTTTCCCTCAAGGATGCCACCCTCGTTACCCTTCACTGGCTGCACATTGCCTGCGATGCCCTAGGCATGAAGGCTTTGGTCGGAGGTTGGGTTGCCACGATGCAAGGCAAAGAGGTTCCTGCTCAGCTGGGCTTCGACAGTGACCCTCTCGAGGAGCTTGGAAAACATCCCAAGGAGGCTCACAAGTTGGCTGACCAGCGCATGAACACTGGATCTCTACTCACCTACGCCTTCAAGAATGGTTACAGCTTGGCATTTGGCAAGAAGGAGTGCCGAATGGTCTGTATCCCTGGCGCGTACCTTGACAAGCTTCGCACCACTGCCCTCGAGGAGCTCTCGGCTGTTGGAGTTCAGAACCCCTTCCTCACAGACAACGATGTCCTCGTCGCCTGGTGGACGCGCATTGCCTTGTCCCATCTGCCCCCAGACTCTGATCGTCCTGTCACGGTCCAACTCGCCATGTCGCTGCGCAAGGCCCTCGAGAAGGACCTTCTGCCTCCAGGCAACCCATTCGTCTCTAACTGCTTTGGCTTCACCAACCTACTACTCCCTGCAATGAACTTTAAGCGAGAGCCAGTTAGCAGCATCGCGTCGCAGATGCGCACGGCGCTCAACGAGCAAGGCACCCGAGCCCAAATCGAAGCGTACCAAGCCATGGTACGCGACTCAATCGCGCCTCTGCCAGTCTTTTTCGGAACTGGAAACACATATCAGATTTCATACTCCAACTGGACCAAGGCTGATCTATACGGTGCCGATTTCTCGGCTGCGGCCGTCACGCCAAGGGACGAGCCACTGTACGCGTCGTACATCGCCCATTGTCAAGTACCTTTCCAGTTCCCTGAGGGTTTCATCGTTGTTGGTAAAGACTCACATGAGAACACGTGGCTGTGCGGATATCGGGTACAGGGCTTGTGGGACAAGGTTGAGCAAGAGTTGGCAGCGCTGGATGTTTGAAGAGAGTTGTTATGGCAGTCTCAGTTACGCATTGTCCATTTTAGTTATTTATCGTAGCAATAATCAGGATACCCTTGGAATTCGCAAACCAACATTGCCAAGGTGACAAGGATGCCAGTGCCGTCTGGATTAAGTGCTTACTGTCTAGGCTCCTGTCACAAAGAGGGAGGGAACCTAGCATCCCAGTCAGAGTACAGGGTAGGCGATAACTACCTACGTCTCTAATATCAGGTACCTACATTATTTTGAGAAGCTATTAAGGATTCCCGGTATCTTGTCTAGAAGGGTAACCTTCTGCTATTCATTATCTTTTAACACTTGAAGGGTACTATTTTATTCCATCTTATCTCATTAACACATCTGCACAAGTATAAACAGATTCAATGCCCTAAGCCTCCGACTCTTAATTGCCAAAGACCGTCAGACCATGTTCATTCATCCAATCCATTCCTCCTGATCTCCAATCGTCGACTTCAATACTGTTTTCATTCAAAGAAAAGACAATACCGTCCCCATCAGGAGCCTCAGATGAAGCAGCGTAAACAGGCCACTTTTGGCCATTTGAAAGGCCCATGTTATGGCGTCCGTTAGGATTAAGGTTGGCAAAGAAACTGATCCAAGAAGAGGATATGGTCTTAGCCAGAGCCTTGGCCTTTTCCGGGTAGGTTCCGTTGCCACCGAATGGGTTTGTGCTATATCCGTCTCCGTTGATATTGTTGAAAACGAAGGCAACCTAATCGGTCAGCCGTCAGCTCATACACAGAGATACTACTATTTCAGGCGATAGCTTACCTCTTGGAAGTGTGTTGCGCCAATAAATGGTGGCACACCATTGACGGTGACGTTAAAGCGATATGTGTAACTCGGAAGGCCGTGCTTTGCCCAGGCCTTGTTGGCACGACGTCTCTGATACTGCATGGAGAAGTCACCGAAAAGAGCTCCTGTTCGTCGATACTGAGCTCCAAGTGATTGTGCAAAGGTGTCGTTCGGCTCAATGACATAAGGCCAGGTATCCAGAGATGGAACTCCCACTGTCTGATCGTTGGGGTAGAGGGCCATGAGTTCATCAACCAACTCATCAACAGACTTGCCAGAGTGGACTTCAACGTTAGCGGGGATTATGTTTGCGATTGCATCCCGCATCTCATCGTCCGTATTGACTCCGCCACCGTTAGGTCCCTTGCCGGAACCAAAGGCTGATCCTTCATCTGAGTTGGCACCAACAAGGATCGGGATCTTGGGGAAATTTCCGTTGGCGACCTGGTTGGCGGGATAGTCGGCAATAAAGTCGTGGTCCAGCACTGGAGGCCATGGTCCAACGCTGCTGACGTTCAACGCATGGTTGATCTCTTCAAATGGTGCTTTTCGTAGGCACTCTAGAGACTCTGGCTTTCCAACCAAGTCGGCACACGAAGTGACGTTACCGACAAGTGCATCATACACAGTCTGCATGTCGGCCGTCGCATTGAAGCCTCCTGGGAATCTGCCAATGGCGCCGCCGAAACCAGATTGAGCGATGGCACCTCGGAACAGACCATCTCCACGTCCTATTCTTGTTAGAAATGGCGTAGCCAATGAACGTCTTACTCACCATTATACGCAAAGACCTGAGCAGAAACACTCTCAGCGCCGGAGCTCTCTCCAAAAATTGTCACCTTATTAGGAGAGCCACCAAAAGCTTTAATGTTTTCATTAACCCACCGCAGGGCGAGACGTTGGTCTCGGAACCCAAGGTTAGTAATACCCTCATCCAAAGCCTCCTTGCCGCAAGGGAAGCCGAGAGCAGAAAGACGATAGTTGATGCTAACTCCGATAACGGGAGTCTTCAGCTCGACGCTGCGCTCCACGATAAACGACAGGTTGTACCTCTTGTCAGCAGAGCCGCCCATGAACAAGCCTCCTCCGTGGATCCAGACGGCAACTGGGAGATTGGAGGTATCTTTTATGCCAGCGGGTCGCACGACATTTAGATAGAGGCAGTCTTCGGACTGGGCGTAGCCGATCTGATCGGAGCCATAGCCGAAGCAGTGGGATGGGTACTCTACAGCTTGGTGAGTTCCATCCCAGGTTGTGTCCAGTTCTTTGGCCAAAGTGAATCTCTCAGGTGGCTAAGCAGAAGTCAGTATGGTGAACGAGCTATCAAAGACAATATCTGACCTGAGCATAGGGCATGCCAAGGAAGAAATCTTGGTCATACTGCTGACTATAAACACCAGCGTAGGTGCCGTTCTTGACAGAGACAGTCGGTGAATGTTTCGTGGGCAATGAGATTGCTGACCCGAAAAGGCCAAAGAGCGCCAAAGCAATCATAATGAGACCCTATTTCACATGAGAGGAAGTACAGGTAGAAAATAGTGTCTGATCAGTCCCGTAGTTGTGACCCAAAACCTGGACGACAATACGGCCATTATATATCGAGCCAGACCTCCTCTTCTCCATCGGCTCCATCATCCCGCTCGGTGCCATCAACCATCCGAGGTCCCGCAATCAGTCGTTTCAATATGGGTTGTTCTCTTCGGCGAACTTGGTTTGGGGCCCCATGTTTTAACCACTAAAACCGTTGTTGATCTCCGCAAAGGGTGCAATCCCCGCGACTAACAACCCCACAAATCGGGCCTACTCGATTTACTAGGTCGTAGTCAACTCCGACATCATCTGCCGACGATGTTGAAAACTGGGGTAAAGGTCCGTTTGGTCGATCATGCGCACTTTTTAAAGAGAGGAAAGGGAAATGCGAAGCGCCTGCCCCTGTCGAGGAAAGAATCATATTAGTAAACCCCGTTGCCGAGGTTGGCAAACTCGTGATTCCCGGGCACGGAGGTATAGAGTTCTATAAAATAGAGGTCCTATATTATAGCACCAATAAGGGTCACAAGACCGGTCACCTTGCGTGACTAAGACCCCACTTGAGTTTCATCTCAGAATAGCAGTGGAGGAGACGAAACTTATTAACCTTATCAACACATTTCTATTTCCAGAACTAATTTCTTGTTGCCCTAAACCGAGCCGAAGTTGAGTGATGGCTGAAGCTGTTGGAGCTTGGGCTAAGCTTGGGTGAGCTGATCCAAAGGCTTTACACATCCGCTCCATGTTGGAGAAAGGAATGAGGTACTGGGAGGAAGCCCGTGCCAGGCGCGGATAGTTTCCGCGAACTATTTCCGCCCAGTCTTGGCACAAAATATAACAAGAACTAGGGATCGCGGAGAGAGCAAGCTATGGGCTCTTCACAACGCAGCCTCAACGCGCACCCGGGCCGAATAATCCATCGAGGGGCCGCATAGAAGCTGTGTCCTATAACATAGAAAAGCCGAAGCCAAAGAAGATGTGCGTTCTGTATGCCACATTCTGCTCGAAGAATCACGCACCAAGTCAACATCCTAAAGATCATGGGCCGAACGAGGGATCGCCCAAGTCAGGAACAAAGCGTATAAGCGGGATAGGATGGGACCCTGATTCTACTCTGAAGGCGAGACAGCGCAACCGAATCAACACTCCATATGAAAAATTTATACTTCTCCTCTCTAATCTCATTCAACTCACAGTTAGGTTTTTATCCATATCGTACTATAACAAGCAGTTTATTTCCCCACTAGGCAGATTTCTACCCTCCCTCTATACCCTACTTAGACCACTCATTTCGACTATTCCCGCTCCTCGTCACAACCCCATTCCGAGCACAGTACTCGCCATACAACTCAACCATCTCCGCCAACAATTCAGGCATCTCCCCCGCCAGGTCCCTCGTCTCTCCCTGGTCATCCAGCACGTTAAACAGCTGCCACCTATCAGGCCCATACGGCTTCGGTATGAACAGCGCCTTGAACCCGCCCCGCCGGACGGCCCTCCGCCCAAAGAGCTCCCACCCCATTACGTGGTCGTGAGGGTGAACGTCCTCTGCTTTTCCCTCGAGGAATGTCCTCCAAGATCTCCCGGCGAGGGGCGCCACGGCCCGGCCCTTATACTTTTCTCCTGGGTGCTTCACGCTGCAGAGGTCTAGCACCGTCGGCATAATATCCATTACCGTGGCGAAGCAGCGTCCTACATCGCCGGCACTTGACCTCTCCAGCCGGGGATACCTCATCGCGAAGGGTACGCGGATGCCTCCCTCGCTGGTAAACATCTTGTACAGCAGTCCCGGAGCCGTACTCGCGCTCGCCCATCTAGCGCCGTACCACGCAAAGCTGTCTCTTGCGCCGATGTTTTCGATACTGTTATTATGCCACTTCGCGACATATTCGTCCATGTCGCCTCCAGCAGTAACAGGCCAGGCCTCGAACATGGCACCCTCAGCCCCGTTATCACTGAGGAACATAACCACCGTGTCGTCCAACTGGTTTACACTCTGCAGATAATCCAGCACGCGACCAATGTTCCAGTCCATCCTATCCACCATGCCAGCGTAAGCTTCCATGCGTCTTGCGCTCGCGGCTCGTTGCTCTGGATTCATGTCTTCCCAGGCTGGTGTGTCGGCTCCATTCTCATCAATGCTGATGACTGGTGCGGGGACAGCGTCTTGGGGAACGAGGCCCTTTTTCTTCAGGGATGCTAGACGGCGTTGACGGAGGGCTTCGGGACCGTCGTCGTACATGCCTTTGTACTTGGCGATGCTTTCCATGGGAGCTTGCAGAGGCCAATGAGGTGCAGAAAAGGGCAGGTATGCAAAGAACTGGACGGCAATGTGAGTATGGTTTCTTGATTTTGAAATGATGACTTACAGGACGCTGTTCCTTCTTCTCCTCACGATCCCTCAGATATCCCAATAGCACATCCGTGAAGCTATCCGAGCTATAGAACCCATCTGGCAACTCATCCGGTGCCACGGGCTTCTGGTCGTCATAGTACATGGTCCCCAGCACCTTGACGATGTTTGGAACGGTGCTCTTGTCCGTATACGCAGGCTCCCATCCATAATGATTATGTGCGCCCTTAAGGAGACTGAAGGAGCGTTCGAAACCCCGCGCTGCGGGCACCCGGTCGGGGGTTAGGCCAAGATGCCATTTTCCCGACATGAGGGTCTCGTAACCTGCATCACGGAGCAATTCCTGCATGGAGACGACGCGATCGTTGAGGTAGCCCTCGTAGCCAGGCTTACCCGCTATGTCGGGGGTGATGCGCTCAGCCATGGATCCGATGCCGGCAACATGGTGGTCGGTGCCTTTTGATCCATCGTTAGCCATACCCAGGGACGAGACATATCATGTTCAACGTACCGGATAGGAGCATTGCTCGAGTGGGCGAACAAGCTGAGGCTGCGTGAAAGTCTGTCAAGCCTAACCCCTCTGCTGCAACCCGGTCGATGTTTGGAGTCTCAATCTCGCCGCCAAAGGCGCCGACATCCGAGAAGCCCAGGTCATCGGCGAGGATGATGAGAACATTGGGGCGCTTGTCTGCCATGATAGATCTTGGTTGTTTAATCGATATCCATCAGGTCAATGATTCACTGGGGACTTTTTATCTTTTCAACTTTGTCCACTCGACGATCCGGAACTAAAACTCGGAACATTGGTTGATATCTTCGGAGCGGAGCCCCGGCAATCGGACACCGGGGAGTGCAAGTCAAAGATTCGGAACAGATTCAAAATCGAGTGCAGAGAAGTTCGGATCCTGGTTTTATTGGTTTCATTAGTTAAATCCTTCGGTTGTCGGTACCTTGAGAGTTGTTATAAAGAGCTGAAGGATCATCGCCTAGTCTCCATGGGAACCTGTAGAAGCGGTGTTTTTCGCTGCTACCCCATATTACCCCATACTCTTAACATCCCTAGTTCGCGGGGCCCCGGATACCGATATGACGGAGCGGAAGTCGGTCATTGACTAAGGATCCGGACTTTGGGACAACCTCAGAGTTGGACTCTTCTATAAATAAGAGGATCCTGCGCCTCACCATTGATCATACATCCTCAACACCCTGTCTATAGCTTCTTGTCTGCTTAATCGCCTTGATCATCAGCGATGGCGACCCTCTCCAGTCCTCGCCCTTCGGCAGACGTCGATATGGACAAGGAAGCCCATGTCAGGCACATTCAAGACGCAGCAGATATGAACAACTTTGACGATCTTCGTCATCGGTTATCCCGACTTTAACTATAATAAAGAACACATTTCTAACACATCATAGCATCATATCCCAATGCTAACACAGTGAACAACTTTGACATTGTCGAGGCTAAGCGCATCCGCCGCAAGGTCGACTTCCGTCTGCTTCCTCTCCTCATCCTCCTCTACACGCTGGCCTTCCTGGACCGCGTCAACATTGGCAACGCCCGGCTGTGGCACCTGGAGAGGGACCTTGACATGACCGGCTACGACTATAACATTGCCGTGCTAGGTATGGCGTTCACATGGCTAGCATGATCGAATGGCTACTGACTAACTTGCCCAGTCTTTTACATCCCGTACATCTTGTTTGGAATACCCGCAAACATGTTACCCACACGCTTGCGCCCTCGATACTGGATCGGAGGTCTAACCATCTGCTTTGGCGGTAAGTCCAGCCCCCGTCTCCATCCAACGTGCTGCAACTAACAACATCAGCATCCGTCACAGCCGCAGGTTTCTGCACTAACCGAGCCGGCTTCCTCACCACGCGAGTCCTCCTGGGCGCCTTCGAAGCAGGCATGTTCCCCGCTTGCATGTATCTCATCAACACGTGGTACTGCCGCCACGAGCTCAGCACCCACATAGCGTGGTTCATGGTGGCCAACAACATAGCCGGCGCCACCTCGGGCCTCTTGGGAGCCGGTCTTGGTTCCATCGATGGCGTGGGAGGATACTCAAGCTGGAGCTGGATCTTCTTCGTCGAGGGCGGCGCTTCTGTGCTCGCAGGTATTCTCGCCGTCCTTTTCATCCTTGATTTCCCAAATGACAGCGACTTTTTACCCCCCGAGGAGAAGGCGTGGCTTCTGAGGAGGCTGGAGGCTGATGATGGACGGAAGGGTACGGCTAAGATGTCGTTCGGAGATGTCGCGACGGCGTTGGTAGACTGGAAGGTCTTCATCTCGGGAGTGTTGTATGTTTCTGCTTGTGTGACGGCGTATTCTGTCGCTGTCTTTGCGCCCACGATTCTCGCCGCCTTTGGCTGGGATAGCATCAAGGCGAACCTGCTGTCATCGCCTATCCGGATCACAGCGGGGATAGCATCCGTGTCAATCGGTATCTTTTCAGATCGCCTGAGGAGACGGGGTGTATTTGTTGTCGGGGGGTTCACCCTAAGCATTCTAGGCAACATCTTGGTGATGCTGCTGCAAAAAGGCAACCTCCGCTACATGGGTCTTTACTTTACAGCCGTAGGAGTCATGGCTGTCCAACCCCTGATTATCGGATGGTGGTAAGTTATCGAATATTCCCAGACATTTCTTCTCTGACTAATTACTTCGACAGCGTCAACCAGGTCGCCAGCTCCTCTAAGAGAGGCACAGTCGCTGCCTTTGCCGGCAGCATGGGCCAGATCGGCGGCATCATCTCGGCGTTGGCGTTCCCTAAGAAGGACGCTCCGCAATATGTCCCAGGTATGTCCATCAACGTCGGGTTTTTGGCCTTGGGCATTGTTGCCGCCTTGTGGCTCTGGTTCTGGGCGAGGTGGGAGAATGCGCAGCGGGACAAGGGGCGGAGGGATCATCTACGCAGTTTGCCTCAAGAGGAGCAGGACCGTCTTGGAGAGAAGCATCCGGGTTTCAGGTTTACTTTGTAGTTGCTGCTCGGGCCACTTCCCTCGACGAATATTCAGCTGCCGATGCTTGCTTGATCTTGTGTGTCGGTTATCCCGGCTTCAACTATGATAAAGAAGACATTTCCAACACATCATAGCATCATATCCCAATGCTAACACAGTGGGGTATATCTACCTTACACCTAACGGGCCTGAAGATTCACGCAAGGCACTCTGACGTGCTCGACGCTCGACCACAGCGATTGCGGGCTGTGCTTGTATACGTCATTATTATAATAAGCTGCAATGATGTTAAAAGTTATCAGCCATAACAAAAACATAGCTATCAATACATGGCGGTATCAAAACCCAATACTGTAAAACACCATATCCTAAATACACGTCACTATTCAAGACACGAATCACGAGAACAAGATGCCCAATCCGAGCACGTCGGCGTCCATCCCTGCGTCTAAAGCCACACGCAGTACGTGTTTCTGCACCCTCACCGAAGCAGTGAGCGATGGAACGTGCAGAAATGCCCATTCAGTGACTGCTGAGGCCCTCAATTCTGCCTTGTGGTCGAGTAGAATCTCTGCGATTCGATCGTGCCCATGCTCGATGGCCATCTGCAACGGCGTTCTTTGCCGCGAGTCTGCGATATCCACTGCAGCGTGAGCATTCAACAAGGTTTCCACAGCCTCCACTTTTCCCCACCTGGCGGCATACCACAACGGCGTCCGCATTGCGCTGTTTGTGGCGTTGATGGGTGCGCCAGCATCGAGCAGCAAGAGTGCTGCGGCTACGTTTTCGAACCTTGCTGCATAATGCAAGGCAGTCTGGCCGCCAGCACAATCCTGGGCAGAAACATCACAATTCGTGTCCAAGAGCAAGCCGATGAGCTCTTTACTACCGTCCTTGGAGGCTACCATGAGTGGCGTGTGGCCCAATTTGTTGGGCATCTTGATGATCGTCCGGTCTGAATCTCGTTCGAGAAGAACTTTCAATATATCCGCATGTCCTCTGGCGCTCGCGATGAGCAGGGCTGTTTGACCAAAACGATCCGTATGACCCAGAATATCTGGGTGCTTGTCTTGAAGAAGCAGAGACACCACATCGAGCTTGCCCGAGTCACACGACCATATTAAAGGCGTCCATCCATCCTCGTCTGCGAGGCGCGGATCTGCTCCATGATCAATCAGGGTTGCCACAATGGACGAGAATCCGTCCTCGGCTGCGTAGGATAGTGGTGTCCGGCCCTCAGGGTCAACCAAGTTGATGTTCGCACCCATGGTAATTAAACACTTGGTAGCATCTTTGTCACCCTTTCTCACGGCCCAAGTAATCAGATTCTGGCCTTCAACAAGAGTATCGATGTCGGCCCCGTGAGCAACCAAAAGTCTCACTATTCCCCAATGTCCATGTTCTGCCGCAACGGAAAGGGCGGTTCGGCCAAATTCGTCTCGAGAGTCCACTTCGGCACCGTGTCGTAAAAGAGTCGCAACTGTAGATTGAAATCCGCGAGCCGCTGCCGAGGATAGCGGTGACTCGCCATATAAATCCCGTTGGTTCGCTCTATGGCCGTTGGATATCAAGCGACTAGCGACCTCATCCAGGCCGTAGCGGGCGGCCAGGTGTAGACCAGTCACTCCAATTGACGCAAGTTGACGGAGGCCCCAATATGCGAACTGGCATTCGCTTGCAGCCTCTACTTTCGGAACGTTTTGGAGGAAGGCAAATACCGCTTCATCCATCGCCGTAGAGTTGATTGCGTGGTCTCCCCAGTGTCGACAAGCATAGTCATACAACGGGTAGTCTCGCAGCCTTTTCTCGAACTCTACATCCGTTTCGCAGAGGCCATTTCCAAAGTCGGGGGACGAAAGTATCTCCAAACAGACACGTAATATGTCATTTTCGACGTGTGGGAACCAAGTACTCCGAGTGGCCTCAAGATATTCTTGGATTGTGTAATGAACCAGCCTGATGATGTTGGTTTTGGGGTCCAAGATGATGAGGCCCTCACATGACGAGACCAAATCCTCAGCATCCGTGATTCTATCCTCGTCGAGTGTCTCAGCGCCGTCTATGATCGCTAGAGCGTGCTGTAGCTCTCGAACCGTAAGATTTCGCTTGGTCCAAGCAACCCAAGAGAGAACGTGCATCGCCAGATCTCGGGTGTCGCGACTCTGAATGCGGGCCATGGTGTTGGCATAAAGCTTGTCGTATGCATCAGGTCCTTTGGGCAACTCAGTGATGGCTTTTCGAATGCTATTCACGTCTCGACATCTTGTGATGGAGTCGAGGTACAATGAAACCAGCAGAAACCTATTATTACCAGTGAGCGGGTTATCTCAGTTTTTGATCAAACCATGTCACTTACATCCCATCAGCCGCTTGGCCGATTCTTGACTTCATCTCAATTTGGATCTTTTCTCTTTCTTCTTGTGGTTGTCTCTTAAGAAAGTGCAGGTTGTCCGTGATCTTGCGGTCAAGAAATTTGTCAATGTCATCTTGGTGTGCGCGAATCTCCAGCACATGAACGGTAGTCCCGCTCTCGTCGAACACGGAAAAATTTTCTTGGATGGGTCTCAGAGTGACGAAAACATTTAGCTTAGATGCATGTTGAAGTCCGAAGATTGCCTCCAAAAGCTTTGTCCAGTTTTCTGTCTTGTATTCGTCCAGTGCGTCGATGGCGACAAAGACTCTCTCGTATGAACTTATTTCTGTGGCTAGACAGCCCAGCAACTCGTCCATCATTGGTCGGCATCCTGGTGGCTTCGACTTGTACTGTAAAAACAGTTCCTGCAAGTCTGTTGGAATCGGCCGGTTTTGTATCAGTTGCTTCAACAGATTTGCCAGAAGATCCTCGGGGCATTGCTCCTGCTGAGAGTTGAAGTCACAGAGCAGGAAGGCGATGCACGTCTCTTGGTCATGGGCATAGACCTGCTGCAAATAATCAATGGTTATCGAAGCAATGAATGACTTCCCAGCCCCGGGCATTCCAGCACAGAGAAGTGTCGTCTGCGGCTGATCAAGCCAAGCTTGGAATTGCTCTGAAGCGATAAGCCAGGTGCCTGTCCCTGGTTGTCGTCTCCTTAATCTGTCCGTGTGCTGTTTGCCGAAATCCAGTTGGGTGAGCCAGGCCAAGAGCTGCTGGTCCTCCTGCGCACTCTTGTGCTCGACCAGTGTGTCAACCTTTCGATGAGTCTCCAAAACAACCGGACTAGGTAATGGACTTAGCAGGACAGTGATTATCGAATCAGACTAGTGTCGCACGTACGTGTTCAACAACCCCATGAAGCTGCTAAGCATGGCATTGGAGTGAATGATTTCCTGCCGACAGTCTTTGATGGCATCTGGCTCGAATACCAACCTTTTGCCTATTTTCCGGGCGTGGCTTCCTATACCATGCGACGCGTCAGTAGCAAGGGTATGGTTTTCATTGTACATTTTGCCGAGTTTGTTAAGGGTGGTCGTGTAGCCTTGAAGGATAGAAAACAGTGTATTCCTTTCATATTCGGCGAGGTCGCGGTCCCTTCTTTGGAGGATATCGTACGCTCCCTCTAGAATACCAAGCAATCCGGAGATCCTATTTCCTGGGTGAGATGGAGTCCTGATAGGATGTGATGATAATGAGTGTGCTTTGACGGAACTTACTCGTCAGCTAGTTCCTTGACTTGATTTGGAGCACCTCGATATGTCGTCACCACTTGTTTGGCTAGGCTTATCGCCTTGACGATGTCACCGAAGCCGACCCTTAAGGACATGGCGACGGTTGACGCTTGGATAAGATGTGACTGGTTTAGACTGGCGTTAATGCATGATCTCGGCGTTGATAAGTTTTAGAAGATAAGTTTTAGAAAAGTCCCTCAATAGCCTCGTCGAAGAGAAGAAGCTCTTCGGCATATGCTGTCAGCCCAGCTGATGTGAGGTGCGTTGGTGCCTAACCTACGAGAGAGCGCAGATAATTGCCGTCTTTAGAAGGTCTATCATGCATGTTGTGAGGCTGAATAACCCTGGACTCTTTCAACCAATCATCCAAACACCGTCAATCAACCTCGGCGTTGGCGAGGCATTTTGAGTCTTGGCAGCGCTTCATACAGGGGACGGCCTCACCCTTCAACTCTGCCCACCCCCAGTCTTTGCGTGCCCCAAATCGTCCTTTAAGCTTTAGAAATACCTAACAGTAGCTCCCTGCTGCGCCTATTCAACATACGCCCAAACCATCTAAGTAGACGACAAGACCATCAGAGATGTATGAGTCCCACATCCTTCCCACACCAACGTCCATCAGACTTTTGGATATCATCGAATCCCGAGACGATGTAATTCGATGCTCCATGAGTGTGGTTGATCTGAACGACGATGGTCTCGAGTTTATCGCCATCTCATACACTTGGGGAGATCCCATCACGGTTCATGAGGACCCGATGCCAGATATCACCGGCCTTACAATGGAACAACATGCACACCGGCTACCTTTCAGTTACTACACTTCCCCAATGGGACCACATGAAGAGTCGGTGTGCATGGTCGATGGGGCAAAACTTGATTTCTACGCTAAATACAACTACATCCCACGTGAGGAGCTACGTTGGCAGAATCGCAAGTCCAGAGAGATCGAAGTTGACGGGAACCGAGTCACTGTCGAGGAGAACTTGTTCCTTTGCCTTGAAGCGCTGTTGAACATCCGAAAACAGCTTGATGAAGCTTCAGCCAGCGACAACGACCCGAATACTCAAAGGAAGTGGCCTCCTCTCTGGGCGGATGCCGTTTGTATCAACCAAGCCGACTTGCCAGAACGTGCCTCCCAAGTCAAGCTCATGGGCCAGCTATACAGAACAGCGCGCTTGGTGTATGCCTGGGTGGGAAAACTCGACCGGCTCTCACACAGGGCGTTGTTAGCGATGGGTGCGATTCTGGATTTCGACGCGACCCGCTCCCATGCACGAGATTCATCCTATCCCGAGCAGGAAGAGATCACCCTCTCTTCAGTTCCGGTAATGACTGTGGTGGGTTGGTTTGCCCTTTTCGCCCTCTTCCAGCGCTTGTGGTTCCGCAGGGCTTGGGTCGCTCAAGAAGTCGTTTTTGCTGCCAACATACACATGATATGCGGGCCGACAATTTTTGACCTGAGTTTGGTCTTAGCAGTCGTTGCATTCCTTGAGGAAACTGGACTTGACTATGAGTTGTGCCAGCTGGGCCGCAACTTTCTCACCGATCGAGCCGCGTCTGATCAGACTCAGCATTGGGAGAAGCTGGCTTCGTTCTCGTCCCAATCACCGAGCGAAATGAAGGAGCTGCAAGTCAATCCACGCGATGCATTATCATTCATTCTGGGTTGTTATCGTACCCGTTCGCGTCTTGGACTCTGCAACGCGGGCATGCCCATGGTTTATTTACGAGACGGCGAAGAACAGGGTCATCAGTCGTCCATCAAGGATCGGTGGCATATAGACTTCCCTGAGACCATCCACCTCGCTGATCACGATATTATACGCGAGTATGACGAGGAGCTGAAGGTATATGGATTCAGATTCGAACGTCGACGCTTGCACTTGCTATACGTTCTCTCTTACTTCCGCGATCTAGAGGCGACCGATCCACGAGACAAGATCTTTGCCTTTCTGAATCTTGCCGAGGATGACCTTGGGTTGGTACCAGACTACTCTGCAGAGGTACGAGACGTCTTTATCCAGGCAGCCAGGGCCATGGTCAACAAACGGATGGGCTCCAAACTCGCTGTTCTATCTTACCTGCAAGACTCGTCCGACACCAGAATACAAGGCCTTCCCAGCTGGATCCCCGACTTTAGTGCCAGACTTGGTCGGATCCCATTCGATCAGGGTGGACATGATGACCGCTTCTGTGCCGGGACTGGTTTTGAAATAGATATTGAAGATTTTTGTTTCCATATCAACCCTGATGACACTTTCGCTGTCAAGGCCATAAAAGTGGACCAAGTCGTGGCGTCAACACAACTAGGAGACGACGCCGTCATCGAGGCTTTACGACTGGCACTTCGCGGCCCACCACGTTACCCTATCAATCCAAGAGCATGGTTCGCGAACAGTAACCGTCATTTACGTCCGTCACAGGCAGTAACGCGGGTAGAAGCTCTATGGCGTACTCTTGTCATTGACCAGCTGACGGAGATGGAAGAAGACCATGGCAGTCTAGAGTCAAGAGACAGCCTCGGGATAGGTTTCAGCAACTGGATCTTGACGGATATCCTCGAGGCCCGCCAATTGCTCATTGAATGGGCCGAACTTGAGCGAGATAACTGGACGCGAAAACTCATTGAGAAATCCTTTTCTACTCGCATGGCTCTCTGGTCGGCCATGTACGACGGAAAACAACTATCCGGCGAACTGGAGATTCCCGATATCGAAAAGGTTCTGGAAGATCAAACGGAAAAGATTGAACGAGAAGAGAAGGAGGAGAATCAGGATGACGATGGTTCTCTATCCCAGCAAGAGTTCCTCCCTACCGCGACACATATCCGCGAGTGCTTCAATGCTCAAGTAAACGAGACAGAAGAAGACGGAGACCCTCTCCGCGGAAGATACAAGAGGCCATCAATGCAACAACACACACCCCTTGAGAGGAGGAAACTGCGCAATTTTGAGAAAAAAATGCGCAATGCTACCGAGGGGCGGAAGCTGTTCATGACAGAGTCGGGGTTATTCGGATTGGGACCCAAATCTCTTGGACAAGATTCTAGTAGCAAGGATGAAGTATGGATTCTGATGGGGGCAAGAGTGCCTTTTATTTTGCACCATGTGGAGGGTTGCAAGTATCGGGTTGTGGGTGAGGCATATGTACACGGTATAATGTACGGAGAGGGATATGAGTACTATACAGAGTGGGACGACGGGGAGTATGGAGACAGTCGCGCCGGTGTGGAAGATATACTTCTCGTATAAGATAAGGTTTGTATACACCGTTTTACTCTCTGGGCTTGGTAAAGTCAATACAATTTAGTTCTGCTATGGACTTTACAACCCAGTTCAACGCCACACTGATTTGAGTTTAATACTGAGAATATACCCTTTGTTATCTCACCTTTTCCAATGTCTCTTCAATCAAGGCTCTCTATGAAACGACAAGGATGGCGCGGATTGCGAAAAAACCAGGCTGATTCGAGCACGGCAATAAACGAATCGTCAAGGAATAAACTAAATAGTCAATAAACTCGGGTACTGGGCAATCTCCGAGACAACTCTCACACCCTCGAGCAGATCCGTGACCACGCTGGCTATACTAATCCAACAGGTTAACTTCCAACTGGCCAAAATCGAGCAAACCCATGCAGGAATAGTCAGGCGGTACAGGACGTAACCATGACAAAAGAGATGTGTGCCAGTAACCAAATCAAATGGAAATATATGCCTCGGTCTGACTTCGACAGAACTTTGGCATTTGACAGGGAGGGGTGAGACCGAGGCACACACATTGAATTATTTCCCGCTACGGAATCTAGGTCGAACAGCCCACACCAGGCAGATGGTTCAACTTGATTGCATCACCCAAGTCATCTATTCGGCGGTAGATATCCTGTTGGAGACAGACGACAGTCAGCCTCGTATTCCACCTTGCACAAGCCCGAGATTCAACTGGCCAAGGCCCGTCGCCACTAATGCGGCTTTGCCTCGCCGCTTACACTTTGCTGACTTGATATAATTACAATTGGGGGAAAAGTGGTTCGATGGAGATTTAGAACGATTAGTTGTTGTGTTATAATACAATACGATTGGTTTAATGCATGGTCTAGATGCCACGTGATGAGAATAATTCGAGCTGCATGCAGTATGCATTTAAAATCGACAGCCCCATGGACAAATACAGTCAGATTAACACTCTTGGCTCATCTTCCCTCATTCTCCCTTTCAAGCCGTTTGTAAATTTCTTGAAAAAAACGAAAAACAAAAACGAAAAAAAAAAAAAAAATACTCCGGACTATTTACACTACCGAGTGTCTATTTCTCTTTACCGCAATTCTGCGATATGTCTACCATGGCTCCCCTGTGGCGTAGCATGGCGTCTCTGCTGCCAAGAGAAATATCAGAGCACGCTACAACAAACTCGCAACTGAGGGCTCAGTGGGTGAGCCCAAGCGATGTTCTCTCTGTTCTCCTCCTTCTTGGTCCCGATATTGTCAAGAAAGCCGTGGCTGCGCAGGCTGGTCGAAGAATCACGCCTGTCGCCTTTTCCTTTGGCTGGGTTGCTTATGCCGCTACTGCGCTTTTAGATGTCTTGGGCGGTACGTGATAAACCTGTCTATATTGTTGCTTTATCAGAGCCTTAACTAACTTTTTGCTTCTTGCAGCTGGGAGTTTCATGCCTCCCGCAGACGTGGAGGGAGTCCTAGTCGTCGGCGCCGACACTGGACATAGTCGAACATCGTCAAATTGGGTTCTTGGACGTCTCCTTCGTGACCTGACAAACCAATTCGACCAAGAGATGCAATCCGAAGAAAGCCATGTACCGCCATCGACTGACGACAACAACAAAGACACGAGCAATGAGAAGGCCGCGTTCGAGACACCTCAAAGCACATTCTCGAACCAGAGCCAATTATCAGGAAGGCCCACCGATCGAAGTGAAACCAGCAGAACAAAGCCATGGGAAGCGCTGCGAGTATCTGTCTTTACAGTAGCCAAAGACCCTAACCTTGAGCACGGTGTCCCGGCTTTAGACCTTGTATGGTACTCTGGTATTTTTATCGTCATCGTCCAGCTGGCTCTTTCAATAATCCCCTGGAGTCTCTACGGAGAGTGGCACGTTTTCCTCATTACTGTTTTTGGCAATATTCTCGCCATCACCGAGGGTTCGATACCTCAGATTAGGGAAGAGAAGTGGGCGTGTCCTCGTCGTGGAGGTGCCACAGTCGCCATCACACAAGGAAATGGGAGCAGACATGTTATACTCATCGAGAATGATCGCAAGAGCAAGAACGGGCTAGATCTTGAGATTCTAGCTCGATCCACCAGGGCGATCCGACCAGCACTATTCACAAAGGTTGCTACTGCAGTCCTAGCATTATTGTGGGTTGTGTTGTTGATCACTGTTGCTGGAATGGAGAACCATGCTTGGTGTAAGTCCCCCTCAGCCCAATTGTATACCTATATAAGCTAACTCTGATGGTATAGTTCTCCTTACCATCGGTATCATCGGAAGTGCTCAAAACCTTTATGTTGCAGGTGCATCGAGGTCACCGGCTTCTCATGGCATACACATGGACTTCAAACATACCATCGTGGATAAGAGCGTCCACAAGGTTCTTAAACGTGTTGAGCAGGATTACCCGTTGATGGGACTGGTCTTGCTTGATGTGTTTTACCCCAACTCGCTGAGGGTAAAGACTGAGGAAGATAAAGCCTTTTGGAGGGCAGCACTGGCGAACAAGATGAAGCCTAATCATCATGGGGACTGGGTTTATAATCTTTAGGTTGTAAGATATCCTTCATTCCGTGTAGATCTAGGAACATGTACCAATCCAACCCCTTCCGCCAAGAGTCCAGCGTGACAACACCATCTCCCTAGTGTTCGATCTTCCAACTCAATCATCCCATCGAGGACTGGGCTTCAACTATAACAAAGAACACATCCCCCCCCTACTCTTCAGCTACTGTTTCCTCTATCTCAGAACAGTGGGAAGTTAATATGTTATACAAAGCCCAACCCTGTGGCCCGCTTTCCGGCAGATCAGGGAGCACCTTGATCAGGTCCTCCCTCACACGCTTGAACTGAGCGTTAGCCAAGGCCTCATACTCTCTGACGGCAATCATTCCCAACTGAGGATCCTCGTTAGCGGACTCCGCAGTCATTTTTGCAGCTACTCCAAAGCAGAGAGAAGAAATGTAGCAGAGAATGTGCTCCTTCTGGAATAGCCTGTCAAACTTTTCCAACACGCTCTTCAAGGCGATTGCGATTTGCTGTATCTCCTTGAGAGAATACTGCGGTAGTTCATTTTCGTCGGTGCCTTTTTCTTGTAGGCAGTATCGGATGATTCCGAAGCCAAGTTCTGAAATGCTGTTTCCTTGATCATCATTTGAAAACAAGGCACGGTCTTCTCGACGAATCGAGTCCAGAAAGTAGTGCTCCGGAGTTTTCAGATTATCGTATTGTTCTCTGAAGCCTGGATCCGCTGAAAGAAGAATAAGCGCACCCAAGGTACTGCGTCTCACACGGTACCATGCCTCACTCTCCGATTCCCAGTCTCGGGCGACCATGTAACTGCTGACTCTGCGATACTGAGTATTACGCCTGCTGTTTCGCGTCTTTCTTTGGGGGATGACCTGGTTCGTCACCCTGGAAAGCTTTCCCGGTATAGCCTGTTGCAAACATTCGATGGCGGGTTGGTAGTCGCCCTTCAGCAGCAGAGCCAGACCACGCTGATACCACAACATTGCGTCGGTGTGGGCCGGAATGTCTTCACTCCGACTCTCATCTGCATCGAGATATTTTTTAGCCAATCCGTGGGCTGCAAAGTAGGCCTTTCTCGTATGTTCAAAGTCTTTGAGTTTCAAGGCGTAGTCACCGAGCAACCACAACCCGTTCATGATGTCGGAGAGTTGACCATCTTGCAAATCAAGTTCATCTGCTGTCGACTTCAGCTCATCGATCATTCCGAAATCGAGCACGTCTCTTGACAATGTGCTTTCCAATTGGTACTGAGCGGATTGCGTGTTTCCTTTGAGAATGGACTCGCGCAATAGGCCCACGGGCGAATCTTCGTCTGAACCAAGAAGAACCTTTGAGAGTTGGGCGATGAAACTGTCTCCCTCTTCCAGCCAATCATCAACTGGAGCAGCGTCATCGAGCCAAGTCGGGGTTTGGGCTTCATCACGGACAGGCAGATAGACCTCCCAATGATCGTCACCAGCCCCTGATTCATCTTTAGGGCCAATCAGGACTTTTGAAGTTTGCCAATCGTCGCTCTTCGTGGTCTTGCCTTCCCAGACAGCACCGATGTACTGGCAACGCATGCTGGGCGTGCCATCATCTTCGGTATCCATCTCCCTAATCATCTTGACAAGCAGAGCTGGCTCCCCCAGCTGCACGCCCGACTGTGGACGCAAAAGGTGGCACTTGTCCCACTGCTGTAGAGCAAGCCTAACCTTTAAGCTTGATGAATTGTCTCTGCCAAACACTTGGATTGACTTGCTGTCATGTTCATCATGCAAGAACCGCGAAAGCCATTTACCGTTCAACCCTCCATTTGGAGTGATATCAAGCAAAGAGAGAAAGTCGGACATTGTGCGGCTCTCTACGTCGATAGACGGGGCGACTGGCATGTCGAACAAGGTTGAGGGACACCAGGACCAAGGTCCAACATTTTTCATGGTAGGTTCTCCATGCAAGAGGGATAGGGACGGGATCTTTCCCAGGTACCTCAGAATGTCTTGGGTCATGACGCTCTCATCTTTCAAGCTGTTAAAGTTTGGCACATCCGCAAGGAGGGCAGCAATGATAGTTTTGTCGCGTGCCCACGATGTAGAGCGTGATTTCAAAATGTGGAGGATATCGCCAACATCGTCGATGGGGGCTTTCAAGCGCTTGATCATGGTTGTCGCAAGCCAATGAACTGGATGTGCCGTTGCTGGAGACTTTGCCAAGATGTCTTCAAGAGGGATGGGAGTGTTGCCGAAAACAACCCAAACTTGTTTCGACATTTGAAGTTCCAAGGCAGTCCACCCACGGGAGAACCAGTTTGATAAGACAAGGGCAAGACACCGAACTGCATTGTTCTCGGATGTCATATTGGCGAGGAGCTTGTCATGCACGATGGTGCACTTTGCTCCCGAGTAGTTCCGATGGAGGGATCTGAGAGCCATGGCGCGCTTCCCTGACTCCCGTGGTATGCTAATAGTGTCCCACCAGACAGCGGGAACACCATTGTAGGATTCCTTCCAGACTTGGTCAACCATGGTCTGCCAATACTCCCATAAGCAACTGTTCACCATGGATGCACTCTTGTTGTCTCGCTGAGAGTCACCAACACCTGTCCCATCGGACCAGACGTGGGATATGGCAACGTAATCGTTCCCATCTTCGATAAGCTCTGGTTGTTCGTATTCTTGGTGGCAGATCCAAGCAGTGCTGTGGCCTCCGACGACGGCGTCATTCACTAGCTCCAAGTTGAACGCCAACTGGCCACAGTTTTGATCCACGCATCTATGCCACTGAGTCACCTTGGTGCTGTCCATATTCCCTTTCTGACAGAACCCTGGAGTGCAGCGCTGGTGCTTCTTCTCCTCGATGCCGAGTTCGTTTTTATAATTCTTCAGAACACCCACAACAGCGAGCAAATCGGCGTCGTCCCGATCGCCAACGTCGAGAAAGTTCCAGACCCGGAACTTGCAAACATCCGCATTTTCAAGCCATTGAAGATCTTGTTCAAGCCTATCACGTAGGATGAATCGGCTCTCAATGCTGGTAGAAAGCATGTCAGAACCCCATCGGCCAAACCGATCTGGCCCGACTGAATAGTTGTACTGGATTGATATCATCCAGTACAACAGATCCCAAACATCACTCAGCAAAGTGTCGTCTTCTTCATCGACCCCATCAAGGTGACCTCTGAAAAGGATCTTGCCGTAGCATGGGCGCGAGCATTCGGAGAGAACCATGGAGAGAGCAGCGACAGCACTAGCAATATGCGTGTGGCCAGAATGGGAAGTGAGGTTCCCTCCCCAAATTCTTTCGTCTCGGTGATGGTGTTGACAGGACATGGCAGTAAGTGCCCAGTTGGTCAGTTCTGGCCATGAATCGACTTTTGGGACGCCGTTGTTTTGCATTTTCTGCTTGAGCGCTAGGCATCGAGCGTTGTTGCAGTTGGATAGCCTGGCGTAAAGACACACGTGGGCGACTTGTGATAAGAAACCCATGCCGTCGGCGGCGAGTGCGCGGTAGAAGTTTGGTTCTTCTGCCCAGAGGTCTGGGTCGTTGTGGTGGAGGTTGACGCAGATCCCCTCGCTTTCGTCCTCAGATGGGGCAGGGAGAAGAAGAGGGGACTCAGGAAGAACATGGAAATACTTGACACGGTCGATGTCGGCTGCTCTAACTGAGCAAGCATCACAAAAAGATTCTCCCACTTCATCCGCATTCCCTGTACATTTGGGGCCATCCGAGTCATCAGTGAGGTATTCTGGTGCGTCTGGTTCCCGCAAGAACCTGAGATAGGAACGAGCCCCAGCAAAGTTTGGGGCAGGGCCAGAACGTTGTTGGTCTTGAGATTCATCATCATTGGTTGAGTCCTTGTGTTCTGCCTCCTTAACATCGAGACTGTCAAAGGACCAGTAGCGCAGAAAGGCTTTGTAGCCTGGAGGCTCAAGCTCCGACATGACGAAGAATGGATAAGTAAAAGAGATTGATTGGAAATTGCAGATACGAAAACGTAGTAGGTAGTCGAGGTTGGGGCATCAAGTTTGGTATTGTGAAAAATCCTGGGCACACAGCCTTGTTAAATATTTGCCTGATACCGCCGACTTCCAAAAACATTTTGGCCCCCAACGTTGTAAAAAGAAATAGGAGCCTCATGAGCTGCAGGTGAATGGCCATCCCTGCTGGAAGAGGCAGGTCGGGGAGCATCTTGTCCGCATCTTGACCAAATGACACCGCCCAGTTGTGACATGGTAGGTAACTTGCAGATTTTCAAGTAATCAGACCATATGCAGGTGCCGGAATCCGCTTTGCCAAGAAGCTGCGGCGATAATACATGGTCAATTTGCATAAAACGGTCATCCCTGCCACAGCCTGATCTATTTTCTCCAGCAAAAGGATATATCGCACCCTTATATCAGGCTACGGCGTCGGCGTCGTGCGTTACTTGCCGCGATTGATAAATCCTCATATGTTCCCACATATAATAATTATCTAGAACCTAATATTAAAAGTCCTGATAAGATATTCGTGGCTTAGATGGGGAAATATGCCTCGCGCGGCAAAGTGCATGGTCGCAATGGGGTTAGTCTACTCCGTAACGCAGATGATATGACCAGGCAGCAGTCATCTTACTCACAAGGCTGCACAAGGCCAGGGGGCGTGGGGAGTAAGTCAACAGTGGTGTAACACTACCAAAGCTCATACGTGGAGATCAAAGTCCAAGACGCTGGGATGCGTCAATAAGCGATCCTTCTTTTCCAGCTCCCCCACTATTAATTAGAAATAGCATATGGCCCCCAACCTGACGGGTAGTTGGCTCGGGTATGGAACTGGGGCGTTTATACACACAGCCGCGAAAAGACTAAAGCTATGGACTCAAGCAACAGTCCTAAAATAGAATATTCATGCAAGGCTTGTGTCTTTAGCTACCATCTTGGGAGGCAAAGCGTAGGGGCTGCTGTGCGCCAGGAACTCTAGTAAGTGCTCACATATGAAACACTATCTGAGGTCATTACAAGTCCACGCGGCAATGGTCCAAGGTCCAAATCGCAAGACTCATAGATATAGAACACATGAATTGCAGCAATAGTACGAAGAGAACAATAAGTTTATTACAAAGAGATAAGAGCTAGGAAAGTAAAGGAAACTAAACTGCTGAAGCCTAGGGTGAGTATCACTATTGACTTGCTGGCCGAGCTGACGTAGACGGGTCGATCATCGGAAGGAGGTACTTGGCTTGAGTTAGCACTCTTGCATGTCAAGATGAGTTGAGGAGGGTACATACGTTCTGGTGAGTTGTTAGAGGCAGAATCAGAACCTGTGTTTTGTTTGTCTGGCGCGGCATTGTTTCCAGTACCTGGTCCAGGTTGCCACCCGGATTGAGATCCAGGTTGAGATCCAGGCTGAGATCCAGATTGAGATCCAGGGTACGATCCAGGCTGTGACCCAGCATTAGAGCCAGGCTGGGAACCTGAGCCGGACCCAGACCCAGGTTGGGTGCCGGAGCCGGAGCTGGAGCCTGGTCCAGGGTAAGAGTCAGACCCGGCCTTGGAACCAGAATCCGAGTTGGCATTCGAGTTGGAGTCGGAGCCATGATGAGAGTTATCATTAGAGCTGGAGCTAGAGCCAGGGCCAGACTCTGGGTGAGAATAAGATCCAGCGTTGGAACCAGAGTCAGAGCCATCATAGGATCCACCATTCGAGTTGCCCTTGGAGTCAGAGTCTGCATCAGAGCCGGAACCCCCATGGTGAGAGCCAGAGTTGGAGCCACCAGTCGAGTCTGCGCCAGATGCATAATCAGACTCATAGTGGAATCCAGCGCCATCATCTTGAGAAGGAGAATAAGCAGCTGGCTTCTTCGCCCCAGGCCCACCAACACCAGGCCCCGAACCTCCAGGCACGCCCGTCGGAGCCGGAACCTTGTTGACGTAAAGTCTCTCGGTCAAAGGGTACGTGATGGTCGCAGTAATCGGTTCAGGACCACACCAAGTGCAAGTCTGGACGTCGCAAGTAAATCCAAAGGGAAGATCTGTCGGAGCCAACGTAGGCTTTGCCGTCATGCCGCTATACGTCTCGGTAACGACATAAGCCTGCTTGCAAAGACCAGTATTGCAGAATGCATCGCAAGTCAAGGTGTACACCTCAGTGTGAACACACGTATCGCAACCGCAAGAGTCACACCTTGGGGCATCGACCTCGACAATGATGGGTTGTCCTGTGACTGCTGGTCTGTGGATGATGGGTGCATTGCCGCCGATGCTGAGGCCAAGGGTAGGCTCAAGGCCACCGCCGCCCATGGGGAAACATTCTGTGATAGTGGCTGTTTGGTAGGCAAAGAGGACGCCATCGATAGCGATTGATTGCGCCTGGGCGACGGTCAAGATACCTGCCAGGGCGGCAGACTCACGACGCATGGTTGTTTAAAGGAGTGACTGAAGAGAATCTTGGAGAAGGAAAAATCACGCTCGAGGGGGGGAGCTATAAAAGTAGAAAACGTTGGTGTCATCATAATATCGCTAGGGGGTTGAGTGGCACTCAAGGGATGCCCCAGCGTTCCAAGACGTTGAGTCTAGGTCTTCTCGTGGCTGGCTGGCAATCGATAATATGAATTGCGAGCTTGGCAACTGAGACACTATCCGACCAACAGTGTCTGAGACGATAGGGCTGAGGCTCGTCTCAAAAGCCTCTTCGTTCCTGACGGTCTAGATTTGTCCTTGAATCTGTTGGTTTCCTATGTCTCATCACCAGCTGGAACTCATTTTGCCGAATTTGTCTCACGTCGGAAATAGCGCTTCGTTCCAGGCTGTCGATCCAATGATGTTGGGAGCATGTCTTGTACCGTTGCCTAGATGATTGGCCTCCCTGCATTCAGGCATATTCTCCCTGCAGAAACAAGATCTTGCAATGTTCAAACAGCATGTGTTATAGAAGGGTATGATGTTAGCCCCTGTGTGATGTTTCCGCTGCCTTGGGTTATCCGTCACTCCCTTTTAGTTTCTTTTCGTTTTTGTTTAATTCTGCACCATGAGGCCGGGTCTGGTTCTCGCGGCCCTTGGGGGCATCATCAACGTTGCCGTCGCTGCTGGTCTGGTTAGGGATGGTGATCCTATGCCTGCGTCCTGGTGCATTACGTACCTCTCGACGTATCTTGCTCCCGTGTCGACCAAACCAGCTGGTCAGGCTTCGAGTGACACGGCCTCGGATAGGGTTGGACCATCACTATTGCCCCCAATCTCTAGGAACCCCCCCTCTGTTGTTCCTCCTGGAGCCTCATCAACAGAGGAACAGCAACTTCCAGACTCTTCTGTCACTTCTATACCACTCTCTTCAGTTACTTCTGGGCCGCTCCCCTCCATCAGCTCCGGCACTATACTTCCAACAGACGTGGTATCTTCTGATCCAGTCGCTACCGCCACCGCAGGCCCCAACCCAGGTGGTCGCAGCATCATCTTCCAGGTTGTTCCCTCCACAGACCCTGAGAAGCGAGACCTCTCAAAGAGGGCTCTGGGTGGCTACGTCGCAAGCGGAGGGACAGTCAACCCAGACGTCTGCACTGATGCCGACACCTTCACCCTGACCTCGGGTCAACTTCTCGACAATGACATTCCGATTTACTATGACGGCGAAGAGTTCAAGCTGTTCGGTGGCCAAAGACCTCCCCCAGATGATGCTATAACGACTACTTTCGAGAACATCGGGGGCAGCCTTCGCTGGGTCAACCCTTCTTTACCGAATGGCCAGGCAAGCTTCTGCCAGGATCCTACTACTGGACAGGTGTACATTACCTTCTCTGGCCAGCCTGACGGTTGTCGGCCAGTCACTATTTCTGTCTTCACCGGTAAGTTGTTTACGTCCTTTTTTACATGATCAGTGACTGACGGGTGTACACAACAGTTGAACAATGTCTCAACGGAGAGCTTGATGCCAGGGTCCCTTCCGATTCTACAAGTGCTACAACAGCGAATCCCACCGTCGTTCCAAGCAGTGGAGTAGGATCATCTCAAGTTACGGTTTCCACAGACACAGTAGACTCTACAGAGTCACAAGAGTCATCGGAGCTCCCCGCAACCCTGCCTGGACAATCCACATCATCCAAGGCCTCGCCAGCATCTACATCCTCCAAGGTCTTGTCAGCATCGACAGGTTCCTCGACAGCAACAGCCGTTCCTGAGGATGTCTCCTCTTCAATCATTCGAACGCAGTCAACCGATAGCCCCCCTTCTGTGGAGACGTCAACAGACGGAAATCCTCCAACAAGTTCTGGAGATGATGTCTCCCTCACAAATGCTCCTTCGACAACCTCTCCCCTCTCAGAACCTACCTCCTCTGCAACAGATTCATCAGACACCGACCTTTCAACTTCTGACCTTCCTGCTACGGACTCATCCAGCACATTCACTGAATCCCCTTCCTCGGCTGAACTATCATCTTCCCTAGCCTCTACAGGCTTTTCCTTGGATCCGACCACAGATCTCTCCTTTTCTGCTACATCTTACGAGGCATCATCAACAGGTTCGTTGCCTATCACAGACGGCACAACTTCTTCAGCACCAATGACAACGGAGCCTTCCACGACAGAGTCCCTTGATTCATCTTCCTCTGAGACAACAGTGTCCACGGAACCTGCCAGCTCTTCTAGTGACAGCGACACTACAACCAGCGAGGACACTACAACCAGCCCAGACACTACGACCAGCCCAGACACTACAACTAGCGAGCCCACAACCACCACCAGTGCTGAAGTGGAACCAACCGTACTCTTCGCTTCTGACGACTTGAACGGCCACCAAGGCGAATACAGGCAGATTTCCACGAGTTTCCCAGTATACATGTACGATGCCTTCAGCCAGATTCTCACCGTCAGCGTAAACGGAATAATAGTGCTAGGCTCGCAGGTAATAGACAGTTCACCACACACAAGTCTACCGGCCCAGAGCCTTTTATATGCTGTCCTCCCTTACTGGACTGAAAACACGATCCTCCCATTCACACAACAAGGCATCACCTACCGAACCCTTGGCACGGCGCCTGAACGGACCCTCGTCATCGAGTTCAAGGTCACGCCTGCCATCAGGGGGGAGCCCGTCATCCCTGACCACTACACTGTCACCTTTTTTGAGAACAGACAGCGATATTGCGTAGTTCGGTACTTTAGAACGGAAGGAAAGGGATCGGATGCTACCATCGGCAATCAGCTACAGAGCCCCATACCATTCAATGAGTTTTCGTACAATGAACCGAGCGCCATTGATGATAACAAGGAATTGACCATGACGTTGGAAGAGAGCGGCGTGTTCACTTACAACTAGTCTTTATATTTCCTTTGTATTCTTGCACGTAGGATACCAATCAAACACGGTGTTCCACATTAATTATTCGTTCCTTGTACCGTTTAACTTTTGTTGTGACCTTGTTCAGATTCAGGCTCAAAACACCATCTGCTTTTCGTCAAGCTACCAAGGTAGTCTTTTCTGCATTCTCAATGACATCTGCGTTGTACACAATACCACAGAACACACTTGATAACACATAGCAGCATTGAAACCCTATGCTGTAAACCACCGCAACTAAGCCTTAGTTTAAAGACCAAGACTTAGCAAGATAGCTAGACCTGCAACAGTAAACGTAGGAATCAACAGCTCTCCCTGTCCATACGCCAGAGCCCCCCGACCTTCAGTAGTGGCGTTCTGACACTCAATGGTCTCATTATTAACGCCATTGCAAGACTGCGGGTTTCCTCCCTCCTTCTTCAAAGCCGAAACGACATCATCCTTGTCAATGTCGACCTCATAGTCCTCCTCTTGAGGACACTCAATCTCTGCAACGACGGCGTACGCGCCCTGTTCGTACTCTGTGCAGTTGGTTGCCACGCAGGTAGTGACGTTGTCGTAGAATGCTTGGCTGACGCAGAGAGGGTGGTTAACGGGTTTGGGGAAGTACTGGAAGTTGGCGTTGCAGCAGGTTCGGGCGCAGGTAGGCCAGGGGATGCCAGAGGGGGTAAAGTTGAATTTTCCGTGTGCCATGGAATGGTCGTGGCCAGTACCACTGGTGTCATTGCTGTGCTCGCTGCTGCTGTCGTGATCATGGCCTTCATGGCGAGGTGAAAGGCCAAAGGCAGATGCCAGAGGGAGGGCGAGGAGAGCGGTCGTCAACTTCATAGTGATCGTGAGTTGAGTGGGTAAACCGAGTGAGTGAGATGAGCGAAAAGATGGTGTGATGAGTTGCTAACATTACAACATATGTCCAAAAGCCTCTTTTTAAACTGCATTTCTTAGTCTGTCTGTCAACATGCTCAAAGTTGCTCACTAGCAACCCATCGCTAAAACGAGTCGTTTCAGGCAGTTGTGGCTTCGACTATATGTCTTGGGCTGCGGAACAACTCCGCGCATTGGATATACCTACGTAAAAGTCTTGACAGGACGGGCTGTTCCGCGATGTCAGTGTGTCCATTTAGACTTGGAGTGTGTGTGTCCGGACATGCCGATTCAGCCTGGCCTTCTGTTTTACCCATCAAAAATAACGACACTAATCTTCAGGCTCTATAGATTTTAACCTTGAGGATATTGCAGTAGGTAGGGCTAGATTGTAGTAAGATTGGTGGTCGATATGATTTGCGCAAGGGGCCAAGCAACCTTTAACCCGACGACATGGTGTCGGGGCCGACACACGGTCAGCAGATGCCTCCAAAGGCTTGGATACTGTCATTTACAACCTCGACATTTCTTTCTGAACCAATAATGAAATTCCAATAAGCATCAATGACCTCTTAGTCCTTTGACAAGCTTCTCAAGAGGGGGTGCATCATCAACCAGAGCTGGTCCCTTCACGGGCCTCGAGACATCCTTGCTATAGCACACTCATAACAGCGAGTGCCCCGGTCACAAGACCATCCAGCCGCTCACTAACCTTGCAAAATACAGGCCGGGATCTTGCAGTGCTAGCGTCTACTGTAAAGATAATCGCCTCGATTCTTGCTGATCCTCCTGCGAACCTACTCACCAGATATCCACCCTCTTTACCGACACATCGGCCAAGCTGCACGTCTACGGTCTAGACCTTGTTGAATGCTCCCCAAGGATGCAACCTATTGCTTAGAAAATAGCCTGACAGGCCGAGGTTATCACCAGTTTTTCGGTGGCGCTTTATATGCGCGTGGGGAAACTTGCTCATATTGACTCTTGCGAATCGTTCCATCGTCGAGCCGACATTCCGGTAGCCAATGGCGTTGCACATATTTCTCCTTATCAAAGGGTCTGTAGCATCGAAGAGAACCCATCTTCAGTCTTTATAAACATGCTGCGTCTCTCTTGATGTCCACGCTGCGTCATCCTGGCCTGTGGTCTCTCAGTCCTCACTCCTACGAGTCGTCTATCCCGTTGCAACTCGACTCGCGTACAAAACAGGGGTCTTCTTTCTCACTCCATCTGCTAGCATGAAGCGTCTTGCTCTTGCATGGCTCTTGGCCCAGCCCGTTCTTGGCGGCGGTGGGCTGGTCGGATATGGCATTTACCCATACGAGCCACCCTGCGCATACGCCTGTCTCCGGTCACTCAGCAGCTTGATGCTCGAGTGCTCCAGTCACGGGGATATGCCGAGCGGAATGAGCCATGGTCCAGGCATGACTTCTCCAGAGTGCAGAGCTGAAAACACGCCTTGGCTTACCACCCTTGCTTGGTGTATCAAGACTGAGTGCGCTGAGTATCACATCCCCGTCTCCAAGCTTGAGGGTTTCTGGGAGAAGGAGTCTACTGAGAATCCCGCTGTTGCTCCTAAATGGAGCTACTCTACTTCTCTACAGAAAATCTCCAAGTCACCGATGCAGCAACTCACGCCGACCGATGAGTACCTCAACACCACCTCCATCGTTGATCCATCGGTGTACTTGTCTCAGTGGAATGCCCTTACTGCAGTCTATCGTGAGAATGTCGTCGAAGCAGGTTTTGGGTAAGTTTTTGAACAGCTTTTAGACTGATCGTTGCTAACTTTGTGGCGCAGTATCGTCATCTTGGTCGCTGGATTTGGTATCCCCATGGCCCTCACCTGGCTGAATTACGTCCCCTACATGTCCGGTCTACTCGACAAGGTAAAACCATACTTTGTCTACCAGACCATCATAGGAACTTATCATGTCCGCCATCTTCCTTACCTCCTCGGCAATGCTCCAACAATGGGTCAAGGCCTTTATGTACTAGTCTTTTTCATCCTCAACCTCATCCTGACAGCTGTCAACTACAAAACCCAGCAACCTCATGCTTGGTATGCCACGCGGGCCAAGGAAATTACCGCCTACATCTTTTACCGCACAGGAGTCTTTGCCTTTGTCCTGCTCCCTCTCCTAATTCTCTTCTCATCCAGGAACAACTTTTTGCTCTGGATGACGAATTGGTCTCACTCAACCTACATGCTACTACACCGCTGGGTAGCCCGCATGTTTGCCCTTCAAGCTCTTCTTCATACTCTCCTCGCACTACCTCTATACTATCCCGCTGAAGCAAAGAAGGAGTACTGGATTTGGGGTGCAGTGGCAACTGTGGCAACCATTATAATGGTTTTTGCGAGCGGTCTCTACGTCCGTCGTTTTGCCTACGAAGCCTTTCTCATCTCTCACATCCTTCTTGCAGTCTTTGTCATTGTTGGATGCTGGTACCATATCAAGTACTGGATCGGCCTTGTCTGGGGTTATGAGGTTTGGTTGGAGATTACTTGCGGTGTGTGGTTCTTTGACCGTCTCGTGCGAGTTGGACGCATCTTGAAGACGGGTCTACGCCGTTCCAAGGTTACCGATCTTGGGAATGGCTACGTCCGTGTCGATGTTCCTGGGATCCGGTGGGCCTCTGAGCCTGGTAATCACGTCTATGCCTATTTTCCGACGCTCAACCCCTTGCGTCCTTGGGAAAACCACCCTTTCTCTGCTCTGCCAACTGCCCTACTCTCTTCCTCGGGCAGCAGCGTGAATTCGGAACACGACGGCCATGTGGATCATGTCGACGCTGAAAAGAATGGGTCGAAACAACAAGCCCGTGCTGCCACAGTCGGTCACTCGACGGCTGGCTTGACGCTCTTGATCAAGAAGTCGACAGGAATGACGAAATACCTCAAGGCTCATGATAACCTCCTCACCCTTCTAGATGGACCATATCCCAACACTCCCACCAAGGAAGTTCTACGCTGCGATCGCGTGCTTCTCATTGGAGGAGGCATCGGAATCACCAGTCTCCTCCCTTGGGTAACCCGTCACCGCAACATCAAACTCTGCTGGAGTGTAAAGGAGACGGCGTCTTGTCTGGTTGAAGCAGTAGATGGAGCCTTGAGTGAGATTGCAGAGAAGGACGTGAGGATAGGTGAGAGACTTGATATTTCTCACATCTTGGCTGAAGAAGAGGCTGCTGGATGGAGCAGATTGGGCGTCGTGGTTTGTGGACCAGGAGCACTTTGCGACGACGTGAGAGCTGCGGTTACTACAGCGGCAAAGAAGGGGCCAGTTGTTTTTGAACTCGAGGTAGATGCATATTCTTGGTAGAACTAAATGTATTTGGTTAATTTAACCGTTAAATAATACCACGTACCTAATCGAGAGGTATCTTCTGGGTACCTCTCTGAACTCAAGAGACTGGCACTCAATCATAGGTCAACAGACAGGTACCACAGCGGCATTTGATCATCACCACCCGTCCATCCATCGCACAGTCGAGCACCTAGGTATATGCACCACAAGGGTGTTGCCTAGGGCACGCAAGTTTCACAGGCATGGTTGCATTCCTGCAGCTCCTGATTGCCGAGTGTTACCGCTGCGTACCTGCATCAGAACACCACGTCCAGTATCACCAGCACGTCGACGGTACCCCGTACCGCGATACATCTCAAAGAAAATACACTACATTTTAGAAAATTCAACTTGAATCATTCATTGATCTTCAACTTCAATATCACCATCTCAACAGACATCAGTAGTTATATCTCAAGTGCAATCGTTCATTCAGCCAGGAACACGTACTAACAAATCCTTCCTACAAAGCAAACCATCGTAACCAAACACCACCTCACTCATCATGTCCAGTACTAACAATCAAACTCTTCCACTCATCCAACAACCCCACAGTCTTCTCACACTCCCCCCCTAATAAAGGCCTCACAATCCCTCCCCAACACAATCCTAACCGGAACCTCCCTCTCATCCTTCCTCATAAGCACATCAACAATAACCCGACACCCCTTCTTCACATCTCCCTCCTGCGCGTTATCCTTCTTGTTCAGAACCCTCCTCGTCTGACCCGTGGGGGTGTTTTCATCTTCGTAAGCGGGGATGCGCTGCTTGGTCGTGACTTTTACGCCCGGGTTGAGGAAATTGGTGCGGAAGTAACCTGGTTCGACGACTGTGGCTACAATCTTGAACGGGGCGAGTTCTTCTCGTAGGGATTCTGCGAGGGAGCTCATGCAGGACTTTGTCATGGCGTAGACGCTGTAGCTCGCTCCTCCACTCCAACTACCCAAGCTTCCAAAGGTGACAACAGTACCCCTGGTATCATTCTCCCCAACATCCTGAGCTCTCATACCAGGCAGAAAAGCCTTGATGGTATTGAACGTCCCAAAAACATTGGTGTTGAAACTATCATACACTTCTTCAGGGGAAGACTCTTCAACAGCCCCCTCAAGAATGAAACCCGCGGCGTTGATCAGATAATCGACTCTCCCATGCTTGGCAAATACATCCTTTGCGACGGCTTCAATGTCACTTAGGGGAGATGTGACGTCAAAAGAGAGAGTATGCGCGCCTGCATCGGCGAGATCTTGGATGCGTGAGGCGTTGCGGGCTGTGGCGATGACAGTGTGGCCGAGTTTGAGGGCGATGAGGGCGATTTCGCGGCCAAAGCCAGATGAGGCTGCGGTGATGAACCAGACAGGAGTAGGAGCCATTGTTGAATTCAGAGAGTGTGTGTGTGTGTTTGTGAGTGATCAAGTTGGAGTGAGGGCGATGGATTAGTGGTGAGCATTGAGAATGGCTTCATGAGTGGCTTTATAGAACTTCAACAGCTCAATTGACATGAGGAGCTGAACATGCTTAATTATCTCCGACTTGAACGGATCAACGCCTCTCACGGGCATATACAATATCGCCGACTCAACTGTCCATTGAGTCTCACTTACATGCGACGACAGGAAAGAATGCAGGTGGCTTACAGGGCTGTTAGGCCTATCGCCGAAACGTGATCATCGGCCCAGACTGTGTGGTGATGACATCGGCGATAACCACCACGAGATGCACCGCGAACCATCGAAAGTGGCTGAAAAGAAAGACGCCGAAAAAATAATAAGCAGCTAAAGGACATAATCTTGTAAACTCCGGTTCACAAATACCTCTCAGTCCAATTCCGGCGCTGCGCTGTGCCGTGACAGAGCCATCGGCGATAATCTCAATTGACCACCACCACCAACACAAATGCGCAACGCACACAAAGACTGCAACATGTAAACAAGGTATCGAGCATTTCATTGCTGGGGTAAATCCATACACTAAAACTATCATTCTACACGCATCAACCAAGTGAAGCCAAGCCGAAGCCCCCCAAACGCCGTAGCCGAAACTCCGGGCTCAAAAAGCACATCATTCATCCAAGGCCATCACGGCAATTTGATACAGGCCAAGCCAGCCAGTTAGTCTCAACACTCTAATCGTTCGTTCTCCTCATCGCCAGACCATGTTAGGTTGGCTCTGCTGTCGACGCACTCCGGCACCTCCAGGTCCGACTCCAACACCAATAGTGATTCGACGGGCTGGTCCGCCAGCCATGCCACCCTGAGGGCTTCCTCCGGTGTGTTCTGTTCGAACACCACCGTTCATGTTCATTCGCCTGGCCTGACCTGGTGTCAAGGCCTTATCCAGCTTCAGGTCTGTAGGGGAGCAGGCCATGGGCGGGCTCCTTCTCCGCTCGGCACTACCTCTGCGGAGTCGAGAGATGCCGTTGGCGCTGCTGGCGAGGGCCGGCAGACTAGGCCTGGGTCCAGGTCGGTCGCTGCCTAGTGATCCCACTGACGATACTCTCCTGGCGTTGGACGCAGCAGTTCCTGTCATCATGCTCGCCCTACGAGCCTTTTCCTTCATGGCAGAGTGGAGTGCGTTTCGGAGCTTTCGAGCATCAATAGTGCTCGTTTCCGAGTCTGATCCAGATCCTGGAGGGTTGTTCTCGTCGCTGATTGTGGGCAAGAGTCTTGTTGGGCGAGGGATTCCCAGTCCAGATGGCGATGGCGAAAAGTTGCCAGTCTTAGTGACATCTAGTGATCGCAAAGGTGGTGTTCGCTGGGTCTCTGGCGAGCCTGACGACAAGTTCAAGCTCATTGATGGAGGTTTTGGAATAGGGGATCCATCAGAACGAAGGGAGTGCCTAGCACCCTTCGAAAGGAATCCTGCCTGGAACCTGCTGGGCTTGGCAGCTCCCAAGCTGCTGACCTCAGGGACCTCAGGGACCTCAAGACTAGGGCTCGATTCGTCATTGGCAGGTTGTTGTGATTCGTCCTCATCAAGGTAAGCTGGGATTGCAGGGGCGACGATAGGCTTCTCCTGAGAAGGCTGCTCGGAGGGTGAGCTGAACAACTTCTGTGGTGTCTTCTCAAAGTCAGCCAGAGTGCCAGCCTCCGACTCGTCATCTCTCCATCGCACTCCTCCCTTCTTGTTCTTCTTCACCGGGGTAAAGCTGACGCCCTTCTTGGAGGCTCCCAACACCCTACGTCGTCGAGGGGATGCCTTCATCGGGCTAGTAGGAGGAGCCTCGTTCGGGGCGGCCATAAAGACAGGGGGTGCAATGGGCTTGACGTGGAGAGAGGGTGTCTTCTTTCGCTTGGGCGTGCCACGACGAGTAGGTGGGAAAATGTCGACGACGGGCATAGAGCCGTCAGGCTTGACCACCTGGCCAGCAGCAGTGTAGCCGGTCTGGAGAAGACGGTTGATGATCTCCTTAGCGTGGGCCACAGCTGACTCCTCGTCCATGCCCATAGTGTCTGAAAGGGAGGCCAGGATATCGAACTGAGCAGTCAGAAGCATTTGAACCATGGCTGCATCACCAGCCCTGTCCTGCTCCAGAACCTCATGGTAAGCCTCGCGGTTAAAGTTGGCCTTGAGGAGCTCGGCTTCACGAGTGAGGCTGTTAATCTCTCCCATGTCAGCGCCGTCAGTGCTCTGAAGCTGCTTCAAGCTGTGCGAGAGAGCAGTATCGATGGCCCGCTCCCAGCTTGACTTTTCCAACGTCCGATGAATATGGTGACGGCTGTTCTCCAACTCGACCAGAATACCGGTCGCCGTCTTTCGAATCGCCACCAGGTTTTCGGGCATCGAATCTTCGTCGCCTCGCTGGTCGCAGACATTATCAAAGGCCGCGATCCATCCAGAGAGCATGCCAATCCGACGCTCAAAGCTCTTCAACTTCTTCATGTTGTTGACACGCTCCTGACGATCAGCAGCAGAGTTGTCGTAGGCCACCCGGAGTCTCTGAATACCCTCGCGGGCCGTAGAATCCCGCTTCTCGCACTGCTTCCGAAACTTGGCAAAGAAGATCTTTTCCGCATCCTTCTGCTGTGCCTTGAGCTCGTTGATGAGAGCCATCTGCTCGTCAATCTTGACCAAAAAGTCCTTGACGTGTCTGTTGACGTTAAAGACATTGCGGGTAACCTTGGTCTGGATGTTCTTGGCTCGGTTTGCGTATCGCAGTGTGTTCTGTGTCTCGTCGAAATGCGCGCTCGATGGTGACACACAAACAATCATGACGGTCTTGCAGTTACCGCCAAGTGAGAACTTCAGTAGTCGAGTAAGCTTGCTGTTTCGGTAAGGAACGTGGGCTTTTTGTCGACGATCGCAGAGAGCGTTAATGCAGCTTCCAAGGGCAAGAAGAGACTTGTTGATGTTGGCGCCCTCAGTCAGACGCTCGCCACGGTTCTTGGTGACGGAGGCTCGCTCGGAACCAGCAAGATCGATGATACTCAGTGTAGCCATAGTGTGAGGCTCGCTGACATCGGCGTTTCGGTCTTTCTGGGCGATGTTGATCTGGAGGACGGCGTGGGATCGTGAAGAGGTGGCGTTGGCCTCGGTAGGCGACACAGTTCGGTACTCGTTTCCTTGAACAATCATGTCCATGACTTCTTGCACATCCTTGGGGTGGTGGCTAGTCAGTCCAGAGACCATCACCGCCTGGTTGCTATCTTCTCTGAGCATCAGACCACCCTTGGGACCACCACCTGGAACCAACAAGTCACGAATAGTCTCATTGTAGATCTCCAGGTAGCTTAGGCTCAGCTCCGTGGACTTGTCCTGGCTGCGCTCCTCAATCTTCTCGAACAGTTCTTGCATGGTCATGAAGATGATGCCAGGTTGTTGGGCGGTGCCGGTAATGGTATGCGTCTTGCCACAGCCGGTGGCGCCGTAGGCGAAAACAGTCGCATTGTAGCCGTCTAGAACACTGTCGAGCAGGCTTCTAGTGGTTCCTTCGTAAACCTCGGACTGGGTTGTCGTGTCGTCAAAGACGCGGTCAAAGGCAAACACTTGGTCCTTGACCTTCTTGGAGCTGGGGAGGACGGTTCGGGAGAATTTTTGAATGGGGTTATGCTCGGGAGGATCAAAGACTCTGTGTCATGTCAGCGCTTGCGAGAGGAAAGGGAGCAAGGTCGGGCGCGTACAAGCACCGGTCGTCGACGACCTTGATGACATTTCGGATGCCACGCTGGTGCAGCTTCGGCGCGGGGACAGCAGCGAGAGAACCATCACCGAGAAAGACTGTTCCGTCATCGTTCTTTTGCCTACAAAGAGTCAGCGATTGGTGCCCAACGCATGGGGGCGCACTTCATACACTTGCGCAGCTTCGCGAATAGTGAAGGGCCGAACTCGAACTAAAACAGGTCAGCAGCAGCTCCAGCACCCTGAAAGCAAGTAACCTACCGGCAACGGTGATCGACGACTGCCCCGTACTGGCCATGATATCGTTCCTCAAGCCGATTGTGTAGTGTTGATAGCTCCCCTTCCTTCGAGCTCTCGTTCACGGATCGAAGAAATGGGAGGCGTCGTTTGTCGTTCAAAGTAAACAAAAGAGCTCAAAGGCAAAAAATACAAGGCTCGCGTATGCCCGTATTTCCGATCATGAAAAGAAAAAAGAAGAAAATGATCGAAACGGACAAAGATGAATTGAGTCCTACCTGGTTGATTGTGTTAGTGTGTTGAAAGTTGGAAAGGAAGGCCTTCTTCAATTTGGAACTGCCCGAGCACGGCCGCCAGGTGACGTTTAGTTTGTTTTTGCATCCTTTGGGCTTGGTTGCTGTGGGAACGCTTAGCGCCGTGTGGCTCAGGGGTGTGCCAGGGGATCCCTGTGCAAGCTCTGAGTGGGTGTGAAGGTCAAGACCAAGGTTTCTTGAGGACCAGAATTACCCTAGAGATGAATGTTTGAATGAGAATTTGGAGTGCATATTCTGACAGATGGGCTTGAATTTCTTCATTTACATAATACTATCAATTTTCTCAATACTCCGACCCTCTTGGATTTCTGAAGATTCATCTCGTTGATGAATTATCCACGTATAATGTTTGCCCACGTTGGCCACTCCAAAGGCCATCACAACAACTTGTGGAACAACAAACATTGATCGTCGCTGAAACAGACCGCTGTTCATAACACAACATCCTTGGACTATTTTCGGAGATGAGAAGGGACACATGATCGCTCTCTATTAGCTGGACCCTAGGATGATGACGATAGTTCCTTTATGCTTTGATCGTTGGTAATTGCTTCACTCTTATCCTCATCGGGTCGTCGATACAAGGTTCAGGTACACAGAGATATGTAAATCAAGCACCCTCACATTAACCATATAGTTTACAACCCAGGACGCCAACCATGCATATAAGCCTAGAAACCATCACCAACCCCCTGCACAAGATCCCACATCCCGTGTCATTCTCCACGAAGCTCACCATGGGAAACGGGCAACCTAGGCCCCAACCTCTGGTGTGAACTGATACCGTGGTAGAGCAGCCATCCTCTCCTCGGGGCTGACCTCCGCATCGTCGTAAAACATTCTTCCCTTCTTGTCCTTGTCCTTCTTCTTCTTGTCTGCGCTCTCCTCTCCCTCGCCCTTCTGCGGTGGCTTGATACCAGCCTCGGCCATGCGAATCAGCTGGTCAATGTCATCACCAGCAGCGGGAGCTCCACCATTCCATGCGCCGCCCTGTGTCGGTCTTTGAGGAAGGCCAGGAGGAGTAGGAAGGTTGCCTGATGATGGCCTCGCGGGTAGTGAGTTGGGCGAGAAACCATAGGGCTGCGCAGCACCAGGTGCTGGTTGCGCGGGATACCCTGGTTGCTCGTAGGGTGCTTGTGATGTTTGATAAGGGGGAGCATTCTACACATGTTAGCATATGTTGTACAGCAATAGACTGAGAAACTCACAAAGGTAGACTGGTTCTCGGTCGTCGTCGCAGCCGCATCCACACCTCCATTAGCAGCAACATCCTTCTTCCTCGCGCGAAACTCCTCCAGTCGCTTCTTAAGCTCGCTCGCCGATTCAATCTTGAGCTTCTTCCGGGGGTTGTTCATCACCTGACCGGGAAGAGGGTTTCCGGTCGCAATCTGCCTATCTTTTTGCGCCTGCTGGAAGTTCTGGAGGATGCGGTTGCGGTGCTGGTCGAGGATGTCCTGGGGGATACCCTCCATGCCAAAGATCTCCACCTCGAGGCCCTGTCGGTTCGGCAGCGCGTTTTCGACCTGCGAGAGGTTCTCCTTGTGCACCTGGTTCATGTGCACCGAGAGACCTGTTGTGGCGGGTTTGTCAGCGCGTTGTCTCGAGATTGATGCTGGAAAACTAACCTCCCGCAGTGTTAAGTCGACGACCACAGCGGTCGCATTTGAAATGCTTGGCCTTTTGATGAGAGATGAGAAGCTTCAAATCTTCAAAATCACGCTCGCCTAAGATCACATGGTTAGTATCCAGCCATCCAGAATGCCAGGCGCAAGGTTCATACAGTAGTAGCACCACGGCCGATGGAGGAGCTCCTCGATGTCGGGGTGGCCGCGCTTCTTCTTGCCCATCTTTTCGATCGTCGCAGGGAGTTCGCAAAGATAATACAAGGGTGCGCGCAATGCAATTCGAGTGCGCAAGAGCGTGCGCCTGATTAGAACCGATTCACAGTGTCGTAGGCGTGGAACTGGCTGAAGTGAACGAACGCGACAAGAAAGAAGTGGGTAGCTCGCCGGTAAATGGTCGGCTGAATAAGCTCCGACTGAGCCACTGAGGCGGTGCATTCTAAACACCATCGCCAGTATCACGACACTTATTTGACAGTTGTGAAACGTATTGCAACTTGTTAATTAAATTTGTACGTCTATAAGTGATATTTACCATAAAATTCGTGATTCACCACTGCTCAACCATATTTGACTCCATCTCCCATGACCCCCATTACCCATTCATTCCAACCTATCCTGGTCACCCTCATTAGACATCTTGGTATTTTCCCTACCAGTAAGTATCGCGCCTGAATGAAACTATACATGTCATGAACCGTACATGCCATGGCGCCTCTTCCCATTTGAATGCCTCGGGTGGCACCAGCCAAAACGCCCCAGCCCATGCTCCAGAGGGTACAAACCAGTTAACAACGCCGTATCCCATCAGATGTCATCAAAATCAAGACCCATTTGACGCCACATGGTCAAACAACATCAACGGCCATTGACCCTGTTGAATGCTGTTCATATCGTTCGTTGAGGGCCCAGCTGTGACGCCTGGGACGCCCGCGCCCGTAGATGTATCACGTGTAGCACCTCCGAGCGTCAAGAGTGCCGATGCACTATACCGATCCTGATTATCGGCAATGGCGGTAGTCCAGTCGTGCCAAGTGTTTCCGCGGCCCTGCCATAGCATGTCGGCCGTGGGTTGAGACGCCACTTGCTGAGTCGACTGTGTGGTGAAGGCAAGGAGCGGATTCGCCTGCGAGGCAGATGCCGGAATTGCTGTTGCTGCTACTGCTGCGGCCGCTGCCTGAGCACTGGTGCTGTAGAACATGGCCTCGGTTTCATAAGCCGATGGAGCCATTGCACTTTGCGTGTGCTCGTTGTAAGTCAAGGCGGGATATGGCGTCTGCCCGTTGAGGCCAGTGTCTGGAAAGTAGCCCTTCGATGACGGCACCTCTTGACTACCTCCGCTTGATGGCGCAGATTGAACTTGAGGAGCAGTGTAAGCCGAGGCCTGAGCAGGCTCTTGCTTGATCTCAGGCGTCACAGCCGGCTGACTCTCCTTGTTCTCCTTGTTTCGCATGTCATGCTCGATCCAAGCAATGGTGCGATCAATGATGTTTCTAATCTCAGCACTGAGGCTAGGTCCCGAGCCTGGGCGTATGTTAGGGCTGACTGAGCAAACTGTGAATGTGAAATCATGGAACTTACCGAGCAGGGAGCCAACCTCATCGAGAATGCCGACCCAACCGTTCATCTCCTCCCGTAAAGTGGCAATGGCCTCTGGAGTCGTCTCAAAACGCCTCTCCCACACGGAAACGAGAAGCATGAAGACTCCAGCCGTGTACATGGAAGTCTGGTACCATGTCGTGTCGAGACACTTGTGCCTCTGAATCTCGAGTTGGCAGTGAAGCATCCTCCTTGAGACATCCTCGCAAATGGCCATGTTCTCAGCCATCATCTTCTTGTCGGCAGTCATGGCTACCGAAGGATGACGCAGACAGAGACGGAACTCGAGCGCCCAAGTCTTGCAGTAGAGGGCAGGCATGCGAGTCATCTCAGTCTGTTCAGAATGGTCAAGCTGCAGAGAACTAGGGAGTTCATCTTCCCAGTTCTTGATCTGGGCTTCCAGAGCGTTGACCACACTGACATAATTCTGCGGATCCCTCTTGACGCTGTAGATGTTGGAGTACATCTCCAGGTAGATGGGGATGATTTTGAAACTGACAATGCCTGGCCAGTAACCGCAGGGAATGGAGCGGGACGTATCGACGCCTTCATCCGACAAAAGCTCGTCGGCGATGGGCTCGGGGAAGCCGACGTCAAATTCCTCCACAGTAATGGGCATCGGCCGTCCTCGACGCCCGGCAACGGCGATGTAGACGGTCATAATGACCCAGAATGTCCTCTTGCGCAGTTCGTGCTGAAGATTTGTAGGCTCGCCAGGCTTCCTCGACTCTCGATGGAGGTTCATTTCAAGGGCGCGTTGTAGAGCCAGATTGACAATGATTGAGACACAACCGGGCTTGGGGAAAGCTCTGGTATGCACCGCAATCATGGCCATGGCCTGGACTGAAGCCAAGTCGCGAGAGCACGTCAACTCAAAAAACTTGCTGAGGGCGAAATGGTAATGTTTGTTGGATGACTCGTTCAGTCGAGTGCACTGATCAGCCTGCTGCCAGTTTCGAGTGCCGTAATTAAAGTCGATCATGGCAAACACCATGTGAACGATGACGGACTCGGCCACGGTTGGCTTGAAATTAGGTTCATCGTACATGCGCGTCAACTGTCGACCGTTAGCAGAAACAACAGCGAAGCATGGAAGATTGGCTCACCAATTGCATAAAGGAAGGCTTGTGAAGGATGGGGAGGAAAGCGGATAGAGTGAGAAAGTACCAATCTGCATAAGTAAAGGCATCGCTGCGGGAAGGCATTTCGACATGCTGAGGAGGATTGACGTTCATGATGGACTGCAGAAGGGCTTGAGGAGACTTGTTGTACAACGGCGCGGAGACTGTCGCATCAGCTGGGGGCTCGTCCATGTCTGCGGCCTTGAACGATGCAAGATCGACCGTCATGCCAAGGATGGACAATCGAGTTCCCTTGATGGAGCTCAGAGGAGCACTATCGCCTCCAACTCCAAGATGACTCTCCTGGGGCCGTGACTCCAGGAGACTTCGAGGGAAGCTGGGCGTGAACTTTGGCTTTGCCGAGTTGTTCTTGACCCATGCGCTTCCAACCTGCGACCATGTATCACCCGTATTTGGATCAGGAATTGGATTGCCCATGTCGTCAAACGAGACTCCAGAAGGATACTGCGCGTAAGGGGCCCATTGCCAGGGCTTGACCTCGACGCCATTGTCGCCTAGCAGCTTCTCGAGATTGCGGATATGTGCCAACATGTCGCTCTTTTCCCTCTCCAACTCTTGCAGATACCCTCTGCGCTCGGTACGCCCTGTGACGCGGTCTGTGACATAACACTCGAGATTCTGATTGGTACAGTGAGAGCATCCCTCGGGGAGAGCATCGCATCGGATCTTGCGAACCTGTAAAGCGCGCGGTTAGTATCTCGCCGAAGGAAGCGACCCTGGGCCATGACGTACCTTGCACCGGTCGCAAGCCTGTCCCGTACGCGTATATGACTGCAATCGATTCTTGACAACGCTGGAAAAGTCGTCAGGGCCGCGCTCCAGCCTCGGCAGCTTCACCTTGCCTGGAGCCTGGACGGGGCCGTCATCTTCGCCATTGCTGGCGGGTCGCTTCGGAGGTCGTCCGGGCATCTTGGGTTTGGAGCGCGGGGAGATGCCCCTGGAGGAAGAAGGTGAAGTTGTCGCTGACGAGGTAGCAGAGGATGAAGCGCTCTTTGTGGAAGTAGACGCGGCTGTAGCCTTGGCTTTGGCCTTGGAAGTGTAGATCGCGGCGGGCTGGCGCGGGCGCCGCCCAGTGGGTTTCGGTCGAGTCGCAGGCGCCTTTACAGCGAAGGCCGTGGGATTGAAGTCGAAGATGCGAGGATCGGGAGCCCAGACGAGGGCAGAGCAGGACTGCGCGTCGAATGGCCAGTTGAGAGATCCTGGCTGCGACGGCAACGATAGCGAAGAGAAGTTGGTGATGGGAGAACTGAGGCTGCGCTGGGCGACGGCATCCATCATCGACACCCAGGACGGGCTGGACTGGTAGTTGAGGGACCTGGAGCTGCTGGTCGCGCCGCTAGAGGCCCCTGCTAAGGCTGCTCCTGGGTCTTGCACTGCCGGCACTGTACAGGGGACGGGCCCAGCGGGGAATGCGCTATGCATTAGCGGGCTTGGGCGCTGCAGTTCCGGGGTGCTGGTGGAGGCGCAGGGTGGCCTCGACGAACCCCCGGTCGCGGGTTGGGTGAGTGGCGATGAAGGGAGTAGACGGATGCTTGTGATCGAGACGAGGCAGCCGAGTCTGGACTCAAGCCGTGGCTGTGTTTCTTTGGGTGTTTGAAACAGCTGAAAACTATGACTGTGTTTGACAGGAGCTGACGGGAGCAAGGCGGTCTTCTAGATGTCTTGTCTTGAAGCCAGTGTGCCTCTTGGTTCTGACAACTAAAGTCTGTTCAGGTACAGGTTGATATACGCATCCGTAAAATACGACGACGGAGTTGGCGATCAACAGATTCATCACTCAACGGCTCTCTCTTGCACAGGAAAGGCCGCAATTCGCTTGGAAGAAGCAGTTAGAGAGCATCTCTCCCCAACAATGGAAGATGTCTTAACCGGCGAGATTATGCAAGGACAACGGAGATGCCTTCTAGAAGCAGAACGGTATCGCAGTGCATACTCATCATGTACCGGCAGAGTCTCTGGTCCGAGCAGTTGGCAAAGCGCCAGGCCCGCCGCCTCAGCTGGCGCCTTGTCTCTGGGCGTTGCAAGGGGCATTGGATCGCTTACTGTAGAAGGTCTAGGGCTTCCACGGGCAAGCCACATCCAGAGAACGGGAAAGTAAAGGAATCATGATTCTGTGGCTGGAATCGAGACGAGGCCGGAGATTCCGTAAACTTGGACGCTCTCGGACGAGGTGATTGATGACGAGGTATGGAGCTGGATCAACGGAGAAGACTCATCAACGGGCATGCGAATCTGTAATGAGCAAGATTAGAGGAAACCTGCTTCGACCTTCCATGCAAGCCATGGTCTCTCAACCCCTCGTATGCGACCTACCTTACCAAAGTATGATCCATACCCATGTCATGCTGCATTGGAACCAGCCAGCCCTACCGACTGCGCGGTGCCCTGCATCTGCTTCTCTTTGGTCGCCTCGTCTCGTGCCTTGCTGAACGTCGGGTTTATTGTCCCGCTCCCGCTACAGCATCTGTCAACCTTGTATCCGTAGACCAGGCCTCCAGCTGTCCGTCCTGTAGTAATCATGTGGCGCCGGCCTAGGGTCGGCGATTATGGGAGGCAAACGGTATTAGCGGAAGTCTGCTGGACGAGATGGTGGTGAGACGGAGGATGGCACACAGCAAGGTCGCATATCTCGGCTCTGTGTATAACGGGGTGACGTAAAACTTCAAAGTCAAAGAAGGGGATAATTGAGAATCCCCTCTGTTAATCTAGGACGGAACGAGGGAGAGCCGAGATTCGTGACGTGGTTGAGAGATTTGAGCCTTCATTTGAGTGTGTTAGTGCTCAGTCAAAGAGACAACCAAAGCGAAAACAACAGAAGATGTCGTGTTAGTGGAACAGTGTGTATACAGTGCGAAACATGTGACGGTCTAGACTGTACGTCACCCCGCCGCACCGTCCATCTTGAACCTTACCCCTCCACACCAAAAGATCGAGCCTTTGAACTTCGCGCGACAGCTTTGCGACGAGATAACGAGACGAGTAGAAGACTACGACGACGACAACATCCCGCGCTATACCATATCGAGGCTTACAGCAAGGCCAGCCGAACTTTTGTTGCAGACTCCGCGGATCGTCCAAACCTCCTCAGCCTCCCTCCCACCATGTCTCTCGAAACCGTGACTGTCGAGCATCTGCCAGCCTCGCACAAGGTCCACGTTGCCCTATTCCGTGACGTACGGAACGCGGCCTTTTTGCACCAGCAGCTCCTCGGTCGGAATCCGGACTTTGAATACGCCTTTATCGATGCCTCCGTGGTGAGTTCCGGTCCGATCAAATCAGTCACCAGCGCTCGTGCCAAGTCCAAGTCGGGGTACGCGACTTTGACGTCTGGAGCCTGTCGCTGATACGAAATCCTCAATAGGTCATTTCTAGGCTTCAATTATTATCCGCCGTCTTCAAGGCTACGTCGGCGGCCGTGAATGGTGCCCTGAGGACCCCTAACGTCCACTCCGAGATTGTCTCCTCTATGAGCTCTTCCAATAACGTACTATAACCTCTGTCGACAAATTTGCCCGAGACTGATCCGGAGTTTAGATTGCCGATGCGTACCGCCGGTATGGCATCTCCCCTTCAACCAAGGATCTCATTGTGGTCAAGGTCACCTTTCCAGCGGATAATGGCGCCGAGCCCCTGACCCATGATCAAATCTGGGAGCATCTCAAGACCAATGTCGAGGGAGAAGCATCACCCGTCACAGACGAGCAGATCACTACTACCAGTGACGTAGCCAAAGTGCGCAAGTACTACAAACTGAACGGCTTGAAGTGGCTCGATGAGATCAAGGACGACAATGTCAGGCAGAAGGAGATGGAGTCACTCGTCATCAGTGCAATGGCTCTACGTGGAGTCTGAACATGATTCTCACCCTGTCACAAAGCATTTGCCAAGGAGTAAAACGTAAGTCATATCTTCATCTATGCTTTGTCTATCTCAAGCATCGAGATCCTAAGCGCCCCGGACTCCTGATCGCTACCCATGATGCAATTGCAAAAGAACAAACATGATATCAAATCCTTTTCTTTTCCCTTTTCCCTTTCTTACGCCAAGCCGACGACGCTCTTGCATCGTCGGACCAACTCGGACCACAGGGCATCCCGGCTGCCCTTGGTACGCTGGACGGCGTCCTTGTTCTCGTGTGCTCGTCGAAGGAGATACTTCATGCACTCGCCAGTAGTTCCCCAGACGAGGTACTTGTAAGCGGGCAGGACTTTGGTCTTGTCCGCCTGACCGGCTTCGACTAGCTCGCAGCTGACCTCATCGGCCATGCCCTGGAGCTGGGCGAAAGCAATGTCTGACTTGGCGCGGCCAGCGTCGCAGATGGCACGGCTTTGACGAACAGACTCGGCGTTGTGCGACGCAATGACGAGGCTGGTGGCGGGGTACTCACCCTCACCCTTGACATCAGCATTCCACTGGCGGGTGAGAACACTGGCGGCGAGAGAGTCGTAGCAGGCGTCGGTCTCCTCCTTGGTATCGTGGAAGAGCTCGCGAGGGTCCGAGTTCAGGTAGGCACCTCGGACAAGCTTGACACCGAGGGCAAAGTTCTCGACCTGGGCAAGGGCGAGGTGTCGGGACAGGACCTCGGGGCAGTTCTTCTTGTAAGCCTGGTATGTGCCAAAGATGACAGCCTCACCAAGACCCTTGTTGTACTTTCGGGTGAATTCAAGAGTCCAGTCGTCAATGCCGTCCTGGAGCATGTCCTGCTCGGCGTCAAAGAGGAGTCGGACACCTCGCTCCTGGGCGAGCTGACAGATGGAGTCGATCGACTTGTATAGAGCAGGGCTGGGAGGAAGACGATCCTTGAGCTGATACAGAGCGATGCTGCCGGCGCCAGTGAACTTGAGGGCGACAAAGTCACCAGGCTCAGCCATTCGGACCGTCTCGAGGGTGCCTTGTGCCCAAGGCAAGACCTCGTTCTGGATGCATTCCTCCGTCTCCATGGCACCGTTCTTGAGGGCACCGGCCTGGTCCTCGGTAAGGACGACCTCACGGGCATAGTTGAGAATCACACCAGTGAAGCCAATATTCTTGAGTCCAGCAATGGTGGCCTTGATCTCGGCGGGGTTCTCGCCGGCGCAGAACTGGGCATAGAAGGTCTTCTTGAGGAAGTATCGGAGGACGGGGTTCGTGTCCGAGTTGAGGATGGAGTTTGTGGTGTTGGCCAGGACGTTCATAATGCGCAGCGAGGGAGGTAGAAGAAGAGGCGACGACGAAACGATCATGGTGGCCAGAGATCGCACGATCATGCTCAATGGCAGGACGGAGAGGGGCGCACGACCGGTACCGACGGGAGGAGGAATAGGGTCGGGGATTGGGTGCTCGGCGAGGGTAGAGGTGCGTCGCTCAGAGGAATGGATGTGACGACGGGTGACCACATTGGCCTTTGTGATGGTTGTGATGGTTGTGATGGCGATGCATGGTCGGATGGTAGCGGCGCTGGAGGATGCCGCCCAGCGCAGGGGCTGGCAAGTCCCTCGCCGAAGGGCCAAGCTCATTATATCTTCTGGTGTTGTTGAAAGGAAGTTGGAGAAGGTTGCTAGGTGGTGGGGGGGAATGGATCGGTTTGGAGGGATCCAAGTGAGAGCGGGCGGCTGTGAATTGGTGTTTGTTTACGAAGTGACGGTGCGTTGGAGGTGGCAGCAGATATAAGTTTGGAACTGTGATAAGGCTCTCGTCGAGAGAGATAACAGAGCAGTCAATGGGAGATAAGTTTATTTTTACCTTTGAACCAAAGTTTCTGACCAAGTAGTGCGAGGGACAATGAACGGGTGGCAGACCTTAAGTACTTGTTTCCATGAGCCGTACCTGAGCGGCGTGCGCAACGACGGAGGTGGCGCTATCTCCAGCCATGGTATGGATATCTCTAGTCATTGTGTCCCAGTCCAGTCCCATTCCAGGCATTTCCCAGCTTGCTGTCTAGCTTTCCCCGACTAAGAGAAATCATTAGCCCCCTGCTTCTCCGCAAACGCCGAACCGGGCCGTGTGCAATGGGCAAGGACAGGGCCGAGAGAGGTTACCGGGACTTGGACTGGGGGTCAATTGGGCCAACCAAACCTACGATGGCTTCAAAATGGCCAAGCCAGACGGAGCTGGAGCTTATCAGCCATCACGTGGCGAGGCGACGCCATGCAAAACATGGTAAAGACCGTAAAGAGGGTCAAGGTGTAAAGGCCGAATCTAGCCGTGCGTGGGGGGGATAGAGAGTCGAGTCTAAGAGAGACGAAAGCTGATTGGGCGGGAAGCGCCGGGACAATGTGAATGCGAAGACAGCCTTCAAACTGGGGGATATCATGGGGACGCACGAGACTTGGGTGAGACGCCGATGCCGCAACAAGCCGATGATACAGTTGTCGAGTCGATTGGTGATGATGATGATGATCTCGAGTACAGCATATGAAGAAGGATCTTGTGGAGAAGATGGGATTTGCATTTACATTTGTCTTTAGGAATTGCTAATCCACTAGGGATCGTATAGTACACGTTCTGCGAAGATACACACAGAAACACACAGACATCGTGATATCAATGTCTTAGCCATCGTGTGCCTCTAAGCAGTGGTGATAGTGGAGAGGGGGGCTCTCGGCCGGCAGATAAGGCTTCGATGCAACGCCTTTGTGCCGAGATGATGGCGGCTCTGCTCTGCTTCTCTGGCCTAGACCGGGCTAGTCGGAGAAAGCAAGAGGAGAAAATGCTCAATGGAACCAACCAATTCTGCAAAGCTTTGCTCGTCATGCCTCCTCCTCCTCATTGACATGGCTCCACAAAGACCGAGCAAAGCCGCTCGCCGTCGGCCACGGGAGAGGCGCCCACACCAAACGAGAGGCCACGCCCGGGCTCCACCCCGGCAATGGGCTGGGTCCTTGTCCTTCGCCTCTGCTTCCCCCAGTCTTCCTTTGCTCTCCCCTCGTCCCCCCAAAAGTCCGGGCCGCCGCCGGGCTCAAGATGCTGGTTGGTCATCCTCGTGATCGCTGTGGGACGGGTTAGAGCGTCTTCCACCACGGCGCCGCAGAAACTCGACATATCCGATCGGTCTCCCTCGGGCTAAGCCGACGAGGTCCTGTATGCCACCGTAGACGAGTCCAAACATGAGCCCGTACCTGGCGGTCCGGGCGGCCGTTGTGAATGACAAGCGATCTAGACGCGAAGGGGCCGAACATCGGCGCTTGTTAGCTAAAAAAAAATCCGGTTCCACCACCTTTTGTTTGTTCCACCGTCCGCAATATCTACCCGTCGCTTTCCATGCTCCACGAGGGGGCACATGAGGCGTAAGAGGCCTGTGCCCCCATTCCCAGATTCCCCATATGGGGTTTCCTGTGAGCAAAGGCGCAATCCCGTTCGTCCACACTGCAAAGAGAAGAGGGGAAAGAAAGAAAAAGAACAAAGGCATCAAGGGAAATTGACCACTTACGCCAGATAGAAAACGCCCCGGCCACGGTTAGGGTGGCTATTGTGGTGGAAAACATGTCGCTCGCCCCGCGATATCGATCAACCGTGCTCTCGAGGGACAGGGCCATCATGCTCCAGAGGCCCGTCTTGAGACCCATGCGGAACCCTTCGCGTATGCCGCCTTGCATGGCGTGGTAATTCTTGCTCTTGTGGTAGAAATACCACCCCGTCGTCGTGTCTGGCATCTTGTGGGCGTGCTCGGCCCGGAACCGCAGCTGCGCCATCTGCCCACCCTGCGTGGCCCCCAGGGAGAAACCAACGAGGGCCGACGAGATCGTTCCCAGCATCAGCCGCGTCGGCGTCGGAACCGAGAGGCGAGGAAAAGCATCCTGGGGGAAGGCTGACGGAGGTTCAAGGTCAGATGGCAATGCTGCGGTAGAGGGAGCCCAGCCGGGCCGAGGAGACGTTGGAGTAGTCATGACAGGGTGTAATTGGGTTTGAAGGGTCGATCTCTGTCTCTTGTCTCGCCCAGACACACGAGGCCGAGCTTGTTGCGAGGCTCGGTGATTGAGGCTGCTGATTTTCGGGTGGGCCTTTTGACTCTCTCTTTCTTTCGGGTCACGAGGTGTGTGGCCGGAGTTGAGCGGTTCCGGCGGTATTTTCGCTAGGGACCCAATAATGGCACACGAGGGGCTGAGGTTTGTAATAAATGCTGGTCGAGCTGGGAGGCCCCCATGTCGTCCTCTGTCGAGATGCAGAGTCGACGTTGCTCCAGCTCCATAGGATGGGAAGAGGCTCTTTTAACAGTGTGTGTAATAAGAGGCACGGTATTCTGCACGGTTTGACTCTTGGCTGCAGGCGGTTCATGCTCAAGACGTTGCGTTGCAATCACAAGTCAAAGGGGTCAATTGCTTTGAACTGGATGGCAATTTTTGGATTGCCATTGCTTCCATTTCTCTTCTTCTTCTTCTAACTATGCACCCCCACCCAAAGCTCACTCTCAAGTGGTGCTGTCCTTGCAAATGTCGCCATCATCTGTCATGCTTTGCTGTCAAAGACCCTGGATGAGATGACGTAGCTAAGACATGCTCTCCAGCAATTGACACGCAATCAATCACCTTTCGCCCTTTTAAAGCCCAGGATTACGATATGGAATGGTGATCCTTGTTGAGGCTCTGTTGTAACTGTGCATCAGGCAGCACCAGATCCATCGAGGATCCTCTATACGCGTAGGCACGTGATCTCGCGCAAACACACTTCGCGACAAAGATGCCCCTCACCACATCACAGAAGCGGCGACATCTTACAGACCGACCTTGTCAGCTTTCACCATTTGCAGATTGACAAGATGGTGAGGATCCCTCGCCCATCCGATACTTCGATCGATCTATTCCAGCGAAAGCTAACCCGTGATAGGAGCCTGAGGAGATTGGTGACGCCCACATCTCGGTGCGCTTCAAGCACGGCATCCATACCATCTACCTCTTTGTCGACTCCCTCGCGCCCTTCTCCGACGTCACTACCCAGCTCCTCGATGTCCTAACCGAGAGATACCCCAACGGACTGACCACGTCAATCGCGCCCCCAAAGACGACCTCTGTCACCGACGGCACAATACTCGCCTATGGCGCTCTCAAGAATGCCAACGACCCCACTGCGGGATGGAAGAAGCTCAAGATCGGGTATGGTGACACACCGACCAAGTTGGGGTTGAAGAACAATAGTCTGATCGCCTTTGCCGTGGTGGATGACGAAGAGGAGGACCCTGCGTTTGAAGTCGAGTGGCCTAGAGAGGATGAGGAGCTGTATGAGCAGCAGTGAAACCACCGAACATAGAGACAAGTCATCACCACCCACTTGCCGAAACCATCCATGGACCCCTCGGGATTGGTTTACGTTTGCGCCTCAAATCCATTGGTGATCCCACGTTCCGATCATCGAGATCATCCCGGCAAGTGATAGGAGGCCGCGCAGCAGAGTCCTCGGAGCAGCCATGGTCGAGGGTATGATAGAGCCTTTCAGCCAGGAGCACTCCCCATGACTAGGATTCAATTGTGATCCCGAGTCATTTGCATCACAAGTTGGCGCATCGAGTCGCAAAAAAGATCACCTAAAGTATCTAGAGTACTTCAGCGTCGCAATCAACACGCGGCAGTGTCGCATTCCAAAGACCAAACAAAGACCATTCCCATCTCCTCCAATCATATGATCTTGGCATGAGTTGACCGACAAATAAAGGGCCTCCCCGTACCCCTTAGTCGTGCGCAAAAAAGGGGTTCTGGTCTGGACCATCTCGAAGGTGGGACGTTGTCTGACTAAGCCCAAAATAGTTTCACGTGTCGCCCGCCAGAAACCCTTCCACGCCTGCTATTCTTGGCAGTACCTTGAAGACCATTTTCTCCCCTTTCTTGATCTTGTCGTTCCTTTTGCGCCGTCGCATTCAACGCCTCGTTGCCTTTGAAGACCATTTTTTCAACGTGGCTCTCGTATGACGTTGGCTACATGATTGTCGTGGCTTACCTCCGCCATGGCCTGCGCCTTGTGGTGCCGCTGGCGGTAGCAATCACCGTCTACCTGTATCTTTTCCCAGTCATCCAGGGATGCGCATTTCCTGTCGAGTCGAGAGACAGCAAGGAGGCGTTTGAGTTGACAAAGAAGTTTCACTGGCCTTCGAAACCTAGTTCTGACGACCGTGCGAAACTCGCCCCTTTCCGACTTCTTGCTCTGGGCGATCCTCAACTCGAGGGCGACACTTCGATCATTACGAATTACCTGGGGACCTTTCCTCACCTCAAGCAAATCTACAAGCATGTGACCTTTCAGACTAAGCACTGGTGCTTCCGAGAGCGAGTTCGAAAGACGTTACACGATACGGTCGATTTTTACATGGAGGATATCCCCTACTTTCTCGAGTCAATGCGCAAGCGGTTCGATCTATGGGGCAATGACTTTTACCTGGCGCACATCTACCGTCAGGTCAACTGGTGGTCCAATCCTACGCACGTGAGTGTGTTGGGTGACCTCGTTGGAAGTCAGTGGATCGATGATGTCGAGTTTGAGAAGCGAGGTCGACGGTTCTGGAACCGAACATTCCGTGGCACCGAAAGGGTACCGGACGAAATCGCACGGTATCCTAGCACCGATTACACCCTGTCAGGGATCCTGGATGGTAGCGAGGAAGAAAAGGTGTGGGCGAAGAGGATATTGAACGTGGCAGGGAACCATGATATTGGATACGCTGGAGACTTGACCGAGGAACGACTGGAGCGCTTCGAACGAGTTTTTGGAAAGGCAAACTACGAACTTCGTTTCGAGCTTCCCATTTTGGATCCCGAGAAGAGGACTTCCATGTACCATGGGACCGATAACCCCAACTCGGACCGCATTACTCCCGAGCTTCGCATCATTGTGGTCAACGATATGAACTTGGACACTCCAGCCAAGTCAGCTCCTCTCCAGGATGCTACCTATGCCTTTATCAACGACGTCATTGGAACCTCAAACTCTGTCAACTACAAGGGACACTTTACGCTCATTCTCACACATATTCCCCTCTACAAGCCGGCGGGTATCTGCGTTGACTCTCCCTTCTTCTCCTTCCACACCGCAGCAGACGGTGGAGGTCTCAAGGAGCAGAACCAGCTCAGCGCGGATGCCAGCAAAGGCTTCCTTGAGGGAATGTGGGGAATGAGCGGAAAGGAGAATGCTGCTGCTGGTGGATATGGCCGTGCGGGCCTGATGCTCAACGGTCATGACCACGCTGGCTGCGACACGTACCACTTCATCAACCAGACAAACGGCACCGATGCATCAGAACGACAGTGGCAGACGGTCCGGTGGGAAGAGGCCCAGGAACAAAAGATCCCCGGCACCTCGGGGATCCCTGGACGACGCGAGATAACGGTGAGGAGCATGATGGGAGACTTTGGAGGCAATGCCGGCCTCCTGAGCCTCTGGTTCGACCAGGAAACCTGGGAGTGGAAGTTCGAGTACGCCACGTGCCCCCTGGGCACCCAGCACTTCTGGTGGTTCGTCCACATCGTGGACGCCATTGTACTATTATGGATCGGGTTGTACGGAGTCCTTTCGGCGTTGGAAGCGTGGGGTGTTGATGTAGATGGTCGGTTCTACAGCGGTCTGGCTCGAGGTAAAGCTTGGGTTTCGCGGAGACTGCCAGGTGGTCGTGGATCTAAGGGCACGACGACAGTAAAAGCGGCATAGGTTTGGATATGGATAGAGTATATACCCTAATTCCTTGCTTAATATGACGCAAGCGTTCTTGTTTCAACGGTTCTGCTTTACGTTGCACTGTCATGACGCAGGTCGTTGTTACCATTCGCTTGGGACTGAGACATTGTCCCTGACTTCCGAGTCCAATCGCAATCATCGCCCTCTTTGATAGATACTGCGCTTTACTAGATGAATCGCAGTGACGGGTTAGTCATGCTGCGAGCTCTTTGTTCCCGGTGACCTGGAGTAATGGGTGTTGTTCCTGCCTTGTTTCGATGACAACGGTGTTGTACGACAGGATCTGGGACGCGCGGCGATGTTGTACAACTCGGCTGTTGTACGGACCTTGCATGAGAGTGGTGTTGGCCAGATGGAGGCGTGTTCGACACTGAGGCTCAAGAGTGTCATGTCAGGTGATGCACGTTCGGCTTTAATTTGGGACGATTATGCTCCTGTCAGGCACGTCACTGTCACTGTCGGTTGGTGTCTTGGTCATTATCTTGTACTCATCTCATCTTGAGGTCTCATGATGCTCTCAAGATGCCTTCGATGTGCTGGACGTCGCCTAGCTGTGCAACATTCTCGCCACGATCCTTGCCCTTCGGCCCGCTTCGATAGGTTGTTTGTCTCTATAACGCTGAAGAATAAGAATATCGTTTGATCATAGATGAGCTGGCATAAAGAAGCCTTTCACGCGCCCTTGGGCGTTCACATCTCGCCGAGATGTGACACCTCCCATCGTTGCCTAGCGACCACAGAGTGCTTCCTGATCCGGCAACCACAAACATATCCCGTGGAAGTATGTTTGCTACGACAGCTCCTCACTGTCACCGTGAATATCGTGTGTGAAGAGCTTCCACGGGAGGAGACCGACCGGATGAGACGGCTTGTGTGAGAGCAACTGACCAGGAATGGCAACTACATAAACCCAGTGCCGGACGACTGGATATCCAGTCACTGCGCAGAGGCATCGGACTCGACTGCGCTTTGACATGAACAGCTACTTTGAGCGATCCAGCAGCAAAGACGATCTTTACTTTTTACTCTGCCAGACTTCTACGACCATGTATTGTCTCCGCCACTTTGCAACGCTTTTCTTTTTTACGGGTCTATCGCGAGCCGCTCCTCAGAATGATGACAGAAAACTCCAACAAAGGGAGCCTAGAGATGTCCCAAAGATACCCAGGGACTTTGGCGAGGATGTGTTGACACACCCGGCTGTCGTTGTGGTGACGACTACCAACTACGAGACCATGCCCGTGGGCACTTACACGGAGACGATATCCGAAGGCGCGATTAGGGTGATTGTCGTTGTCGATGCTACCGCGACGAGCAAGGTAGAATGTCCAGCAGAGTGCGATTGCTCTAGGATAAAGGACAAGGAAAGCGACGAGTAGGTGTTGAACTTTCATATCATGCATAGCCTTGATGTCTCCCCCGCAATTGAGACACCCGAAAATATGGAGAGAAGAGACGAGAGGATTTGGCTGACATTATCAGGTACTTTCAATGCATCACAAACCCCAATTGCCGCCCATGCAGAGAACCAGGCCTCACGTCGACATCCTCATCGCCTACTCCCACGCCAACATGTCCTGCCTACTGCGACTGCTCAAAGATCAAGGATAAGGAGAGCGACGAGTAAGTCATTGTCATTTAGCGATGATTCACAGAGGGCTCACAAATGCAGGTACTTTCAGTGTATCACCAACCCAAACTGTCGTGCATGTAGGGTCGGAGGACCACCAAACATGATGTAATCAAGGGATAAAGATTGAGAGACTTTGTAGTTTTAAAAAAAAATTATGAATTGACGTTCTTTGCTGGTTTGAATTCATGGTATTTGCACAGGCTGATTTCGCTACCCGATGAATAAAAAGTTTCCCTGGTCCCTTGGAATGAACCGTCCCGTTTGACTCAAAGAAATAAATATCCGCGTTGCGCTCTGAAGGATGATGATGGCAAGTGTAAATGGCTTGCGGTGGGTGGAGGGATCAATTAACAACAGCAGTCGAAGCACTCGAGGCAGCATTCACATGTTTCGCCGCAGAGCCAACAGCAGCACAGGGTGGCGATGCTAGATGACCATGTTAATACTCCATAGAGTCATTATATGAGAGTGAGTATCTTACCAGCCGTATAGACAGCCGTGGCTCTTCTCCTCTTGCTGAGGGGGCGGGGCCTGCTGGTATTGCATCTGGTGGTTTTTGTTAGTGATTCGGTCAGAAGGATCACATCACGGCGCGACGTACGGGTTGCGGGGGCGGGTAGCCCTGTCCAGGAGGAGGATAGCCCTGAGGCGGGGGATAATAACTAGTAAAAAAAACGTCAGTTTAGCTGTCATTTCTCTAGTGCCATATTGAGGCTATTCACCCTTGAGGTTGGTTCGGGTCGTATGGGGCAGACATGGTGAAAACGGGTCAACAGATGCGATGTTTTTGTCAGGATTTCAAAAGAGGGGATCGAAAGCAGAGACGGCTAGATATACTACTCTCCCATGCTGCGCTGCTTGTCTCGGCGTGACTACAGCGTGACAAACAAGGGGGTCTTCTGATGACCTGTACCCGTATCTTGGCTGTTGACCTTGGCGCAATCAACGACAGACCCAGCAGGAAGCGCCGACTTAACCGTGGCTTGGCATTGTTACACGTGAAGGGTACAGTATTATTTACGCGGGAGACATGTCTGGGCAAAGGTGGCTGACGGGAATTAATCAACGGGCGTATCCATCACAGCCTCAGTTTGAACGGGGGGCTTGTAAGGGACCTCTAGCAGGCCCGAGATCTCAGATCGGTTAATACGGCACCCGCCAGAAGTTATTGTTTACGGCCTTGCGAATAACAGCCGCCAAGACTGACCCTCTCTAATTACGGGCTCCAGCTTTTTTACGCTCGGCTGTGAAAGTCTTGGGAACCCCACCTGAAATGGGGAGGGTTACCCTGGGCGAAGCGGCATGATTCGATGAGGACAAGTCTCGGCAGTGGACTGGTGATTGCGCGTCAGGATGGCTGAGTAACTCGACACTGCATCAAGGGTTCTGCTTGGCAATGCTCGGCCTCTCCAGATTGTGAGCGGCAGGGCCATGGACAACAAGGGGCATTTGAGTTTTGCATCCTCCCTTCGGGATCCAACGTCGGCCCTGCCGGAACCCGCTTTTTTTTTAACAGGAAGCTCCGTCTTGGACTCTTGGAAGGTCTTCTTGGCATGTTTATTGAACTTGGCCAATCGATAAGGAAAAAGGGTAAACAGATGTGGTTGCATGAGAGAGCATATGCAGTCAGGATTACTGCGTGTGACGCTAACTCGATGGACAACACATAAGCAATGCCCCCCATCCATGTTGAAGGGGGAAAAGGTGTTCGTTCCTGAAAAGTACATGGTTCTCTCATGACCTCTTGAACCGTGCTTCGTTCTCGGATAACGGCTCCCGTCGTGGCATGGATGTTGCAGAGCGGGTTTCCTGATGCCCTGTAGGCTGTAGCGGCGCCATACTAACGACGCCTTTCACATTCAATCACATATAAAGATGGGTTCCCTTTGCTGATTGTTCCCTGCCAACCATTTAGGTTGGACGAGTATTGCTCAGCTACCCGTGCTGTCAGCGTCGCAGAGTTATGCTCGTTGGATACCTGTGTCAAGGATAACCACGCCACCCATCTGTTTGACTCTTTATGATACCACTGAGACTGCTCAGCAGACTTATCGTCGTTTCTTTATAGGTAGGTTGAGTAAATGGAAACCAGCATGGGGGGAGACTCCTTTTGTGACAACACTGGGCTTTGCACCCCCTGTGCACTCGGCAAATCTTGTCAACATCTAACGATTTTAATGTTCTTTCTTAAAAATGACAAGAAAAGTGTCAAACCAGGAGAAATCAACTCAACTCGAATGGGAGTTCTTCACTTTTAACTCCCTATTGATTGAACACTCAGGTATACCGTATCGGCCTACCTAGCTATGCTGAGGCATACCCTGGAGGCAGGTGCAGTTGGTGGCTTGCAGAGTCAGCCTTACATCAGGCTGTGCTTTTCAACCTCATCAGGCTGCAAGCAAAACCCCTCATCAACTTCCCTCCTTCACCTTCATTTTCCTGTAGCAGAATCCATCGATCCATCACCATGGAGGGCCTTGGAGTCGCTGCTAGCGTCATCGCGGTCGTGCAGTTGTCCGCCAAAGTCGGGTCCTTGTGCACCGAGTATTTCAAGGCTGCCAAAAACGCCAGATCCGACATCAAGCGCCTTCAGAGAGGACTCGGTACTCTCAATGTCGTGCTCCGTGCCGCAGAGGGTCTTGTCAAAGGCTCTGATGGCAACAAACTTCACACCACAGGACAACTGAAACCCGCGCTCGACGAGGCTAAATCTCAACTGGACCAGCTGATCGATGACCTGAGGGATAAGCCAAAAGCCCGAAAGGGCACACACCGCAATTTTGGGGCCCTCAAGTGGCCGTTTAAACGCACTGAAGTAGACACTATCATCCAGAACCTCGAACGTCACCGGGACAACATCTCGATGGCGTTGGATATTGATAACACCGCCATTCACATTGAGACCTGGTACGTGTACTTCCCGTCGTCCCTCCCCTTAGTCTTCTGTCATCCATGACATCTGCCCTATAAACTATTGCTATTAAATTTTGTAGTTAATATACTTACATGGACATCAGTTCCACCGTACAGGAAATCCGCTCCAATGTCCAACACATCAGCCGCACTCTTGATATGTCTAAGATTCCTGTGGCAAAGGGCGCGGCTTTTGACTCATACGTCAACGAGCACGATCCCAGGTGCCTTCCGAACACACGAGTTCAACTTCTAGACACCATCGCCAAGTGGGCAGGAGACCCTGACAGCGACACCATCTTCTGGCTTAATGGTATGGCAGGAACAGGCAAGTCCACCATCTCACGAACCATTGCCCATTCGTTTGCCCAGCAAAGGACGCTCGGCGCGAGTTTCTTTTTCAAAAGAGGCGAGCGAGATCGAGGCAATGCGTCTCGTCTGTTCTCAACCATCGCCGCTCAGCTCATCGTCCGACTACCTGAGATTGGACCCTTGGCCATCAAAGCGATCGAAGACGAGCCGGATCTTCCAAACAAGTTTATTCAAGAGCAGTTCGAAAAGCTCATTCTGGATCCACTGCAAGAGTTGGATAAAAATATCTCGGGCTCGAGAGCCCTCGTTCTCATCATCGACGCACTCGATGAGTGTGACCGGGATGCCGACGTCCGGCTCATCATCAACATCTTGACACGCCTGAAACCTCTGACCGTGATCAAAGTGAAAGCATTTGTGACAAGCCGGCCGGAGCTCCCGATCCGTCTTGGTTTCAACCACATCAAGGGAAAGTACAGAGATCTCATCCTACATGAGATACCGAAGCCCATCATTGAACACGATATATCCGAATTCCTTCATCATCAACTTGAGAAAGCAAGGCTTGAGCACAATTGCCAGTCGGATCCAAACGACCAACTCGACCCCGGCTGGCCTGGTACACAGGCGACGAACATACTCATCGAAATGGCCATCCCACTCTTCATTTTCGCCGCCACCATGTGCCGATTTATTCAAGACCCCTTGTACGACCCTGCGTCTCAACTCGAAAAGGTTCTCTCGTACAAATCCTCGGCTCAGGATTCCGAGATGAAAAAGCTCGACACGACGTATCGCCCAACTCTTGATCAATTGCTCGTGGGTCGGACCGGACGAGCGAAAGAAAAGCTCTTGAAAAACTTTCGAGACGTGGTGGGCGTCATAGTTCTCTTGGAGGAGCCTCTCTCCATCTCGACCCTCTCCTGCTTTGTTGACATCCCCGAGTGTGTCAGTGGCATTCTCAGACCCCTACATTCCGTTCTCAGCATCCCGACCTCTCCTCATGAACCAGTTAGAATGTTGCACTTATCCTTCCACGACTTTCTCGTCGATAAGGACATGCAAGAGACCAACCCCTTTTGGGTCAACGAGCAAGAAACACACAATATACTTGCGACCAGATGCCTAGACCTGTTGGGCTCCGGGAAGCACCTGAAGCAGGATATCTGTGATCTAGGCTGGCCGGGAGCCCGAAGGGGGGAAATTAAACAGGAAAATCTTGGCCTGAAGCTCCCAGATCAAGTTCGGTATGCATGCCTTTACTGGACTCATCATCTGAACAGAAGCGGTCTCCGAATCACCGACTCTCATCCAGCCTTCAGCTTCCTCAAAGACTACTTCCTCTTCTGGCTCGAGGCACTCGCTATACTGGGAGAGGCGCATAACTGCAGCTCTATGATAAATGCTCTGCAGTCTATCGTTGATGTACGCCATTTCTGTTCCTTGAACGCTCAATTGCTGACATGTATCGTTTAGCCAAAGCACGGAGCAAGACTCTTAGCTTTCTTACGAGACGCAACCCGATTCGTCGCCAGAGTAGACAGTATTATCAACGAGCATCCGCTACAGATATACACCTCGGGTCTTGTATTTGCGCCAAAGGAGAGCATTGTCAGAGCTGCTTTCCGGAATTGTGTACCCGAGTGGATAACACAGTTCCCTCAAGTTCCACAAAATTGGAACACGAACCTGCGTGTGATCGAAACCCCGTTGGGGGTGGCGGATAGTCCAATATCCTTCTTACCGGACAGTAGGAGCCTCCAGGTGGTTTCCCGATCCGGAGTTGTTCAAGTCTGGGATTCGACGACAGGGAAACAGCTTGACAGCATTGACCCCGATGGCGAATATGGCATTATTTTCTCTTCGGACGGAGGATGCTCCCTCTCGACAAATAGAGACGGAACTATCCTGTTTTGGGGCTCCTTGAGAGGGAGCGTACAACACCAGTTTGAGGAACCTATTGTATGCCTTTCCCTGTCCGGAGATGGAAAACTGGCTGCGTGCGCCTTACAGGATGGCGCAGTGTTCGTCCTTGATTACCTAGGTAGTTCAATGCGGCGGCGGTTCTATGGGGAGAAGCGAAAACCCGGATCAATTGCTTTGTCTCCAGACGGCGAACTACTTGCCATCACCCAGTCCAGCAGATTGCAGCTATGGGATGTTAACACAGGCCGCAAGACCAAGGAAATATCAGATTTACCTAGAGGCATGCCGCATTTCTCCCCAAATAGCAGACTGATTCTTCTTCTCAGGCACGATGCCGTGGGGGTGTATGATATTGGAACGGACAGGAAGGTTCAAGGATTTGGGAGCCACACCAATTTCTTTTCAGCTATCGCCTTTTCACCGGATTCCCAACATGTTGCATCAGCTTCACAGGACGGCACGGCAAGCCTCTGGCACCTCGCTACAGGCGAAGAGGTACATCGGTTCCAGCATGACTGCAATATGATCACTCACCTGGTCTTTTCCCCTGATGGTTGCTTACTCGCAGCATCATCACCAGATGACAGCACGATCCTACTCTGGGACCCAAACTCTACAGTTAAAAATGTTGAAATTGACTCGAAAGGTCCTGTTCAGAGCCTTGCGCTCTCGCGAGACGGAAAACGAGTCGCTTCAGCCTTCCGTGACCGTAGCATTGGAATCTGGGACCTGGATACTGCATATCAAGTCGACATGATCGACAACGACATACCCGTTGAAGAACTGCATTTGCTATCCTTCTCACAGGCCCATGAAGGCCTTATTTGGTCAGTATCGTTCGATGGGATTATTCAATGCTACGATACCCTCACGGGGGGGACAGAAGTGCTAGAAATTGATAGCGATGACAGAGACAGAGGATCTCGTATAGATACTACTCCTGCGGCACTCTCGCCCGATGGGAACACCATTGCCTTGGCGTTCTCGCAAAGTGTCCAGATTTGGAACCTCGTGGCAAGGGAAATGCAGCACACGCTGAATGTTCGGACTGGGGACTCCGGATGCATTGGCTTTTCATCAGACAGCAAAAAGCTTGCCCTTAGCGCCGAGGACTACGATGTGACCATCTGGGACCTGGCGTCTGCGCGCGTTCAGCAAACGCTGAGTATTGGGCATCACTACCAGGACTCCGATGGAGTTACTGGACTTTCACTCCATGATTCCAAATTGGCTATATCATCGGATTCAGGAAGACTAGCCTTTTGGGATATCAAGACTGGAGCTCATCTGGGCAGTGTCCAAGCTGATGGATGTTTTGGTTATCTTCAATTTGCCGCAGATGGCTCTCGCCTCGTTACCGAACGAGGTGACATCAGAACACCACCACTGCACTGCAATGGTTTCGACGACCCGAGGGATCTTCACGACTTGGAGGGATATGGATTAACCGAAGGGCATGCGTGGATTTCATGGAAGTCGAGGCCTTTTATGTGGCTACCACGAAGCCATCGGCCGTCCAAGTCATGGAGTGAACCCGGATCATCATTGACTGCGGGATCGACGGTCATCCTCGGAAGCAGGTCAGGTCTTGTATCTATTCTCAAGTTTGCCGAGACACCACCATGGGCAAGCAAAGCGATGATGATGACTTGGTAAAAGGGTAAGCAGAGCGAGACCCAGCTCGCAAAGCTCTTCAGGGTAGCTCAACAGAGTCTACGGAGATAATCACAAGTCGATGCTCAACCCTGTGCCAATATTGATCTCATGTGCAGCCCGTGGCTTCGCACTAGTGTTTTAGAGGCTGACCCTACAGAGCAAGCTTGTACGTAAAAGGCTGGGGCTCCGTCCCGACTAGTCGGGGCGCCTCACGAGAATGGGAATAAAAGGGGAATGTTGATGGAAGCCGAAACGGTCTCCGAGCTGGACAAGCCAAGAAGTCTATTCTGGCGTGGTTTCAGGGGGGTCGGCACATGTTGGTGGCTACCTATATCTGGACATATTGTCGACATGTCAGCCTCAATTCAGGGGAAATGTGTATATTATTGCTTCTTGACATGATTCAGCCGTCCTTGAGAGATGAGCAGGGGCGTTTATTGTCTTTTGTCGGTACGGGAAAGTGGCGGTCGCGAGATGGAACAACAGAAATTGTCTGTGAGTACGTGGCGATGTCGGCAAAGGGCGTTAGCTTCGGAGTCAAAGACCAGATTGACCCAAGAAGGACAAGCAATAGTGTCAAGATGAAAGACCACTTCATGTCATACGATCTAGAACTATAGTCTCTAGAACTAGGCGGCTCTTTAACTCTGCAACGTGTATCCAACGACTTCACGATGATCCTCAGGAGTGACCGACTTTTCCGACAGCCGAACACGCGTACTATGGAGTTTGTAACCGACGAGGTTGGGTCCGTGGCGCTCTGGGGCTGGCTGACGACAGTCTGGACTACCGGGAGCCTGCTGCGTTTAAGCATGTCTAAAAAACGAATAGTGTGCGCCATATGGGGACCACGGGGATAAACGAAAACGTTAGAACCAACAACTTTTTCCACAAAATTTTAGAGCCAACAGCTCGGTTCGACCAATATGCGAAAAGCCGACAGCCTGGTCAGGACCCAGTTACCTCCCTACCTACGTATGCAAAGCCCACAGCCTGATCAGAGCCCACCCCGGATCCAATATGCAAAAAAAAAAGCCAACAAATCTGGGCGTCTGACCAATACAAGAACCAACAGCCTGGTTTTTTCGGCTCGTCGGCCGCCGCGTGGATGTCTTGGCAAGGTCGAGAACACCATCTTTTCGCAACTGCCGTTACGCCTCCGCGTGAGGAGAGACAGGAGAGGCAGAGAGCTATTGACAATAGTTTGTTTTATGCAGTGTGAGCTGTGGACGGCAGCCAACGGACATCACGAGAGTTGAGAGTCTTGGCAATGTCATCTTTGTCCGGGGAGGCATAGAACAGAAGCAATAGAGGAGAGTGTGAGGCGTAACTATTGAATATTCGGGCTTCATGGTAAGCCGCCATGTTGAGGAGGCAAAAGGAGGTGAGAAGAGGAAAAAAAAAGGAGGACGAAGAGGTCAACTCTGAATTATAAAAGGAGGGTATTCCGACCTCCAGAGACAGAAATCATCACTCACACTCAATCATCTCTTCACAATCACCTCTTCTGCCTCTTCTCTCTCCTGCTTGCCTCGTCCAATCATTCAAAATGAAGTACCAAGCTCTCGTTGTTCTCTTCGCCACTGCCGCTTCGGCCGTCTCCCCGCCTGTGTGCGCTGACCGACCTGCGGCTTGCGATGCCATGACCAAGCAGGACAAGAACGCTTGCAAGAAGAAGATTGGTATGTCTTCTGCTTCTTCACTCTTTTGACTCTTCTGACAATTTCTAGCTGCTCTGGATCTCCGTGCCGAGATTTGCCTGGCTCCTCCTAAGACTGTCACTCGCACCGAGTTTGTCTACCCTACCAACACGGTGACCAAGACTCTGGATCCTATCCCCATCACTGAGAAGGCCACCAAGACCATCACCAAGAAGGGCCCTGCGTGAGTATTTACCTTGCAAGCTTCATCGTGCGCATCTAACTTTGGCAGCATCACTCCTCCCACCATCACTCTCACTGCCACCGAGCATGAGATTACTCACGAGACCGTCACGGATACCACTACTGAGACGGACTACATCACTGAGTTCAAGACTGAGACGTCTACTCAGACTGATACCAAGACTGAGACCAAGTAAGACGAGCAGAGCAAACTGTTGAACACTTCGCTAACGATCTACAGGACTGAGTCCAAGACGGAGACTGTTGACTTTGTCGCTCCTACTTGCGCCCCTGCCGGCAAGCGAGCTCGCCGCGACGAGGCTCTCCCCAAGGACTGCAGTAAGTTTACCCTTAATCACTCCCTGTATCCGACCATACTGACTCTTCTCTAGGCTGCCTCCTGACCGTCACCAGCGGCCGTGCTCCTGATGCCACTTCCACCGCCACTGTCACCAAGCGCACCACCACCGTCACTGAATACGAGATGAACTCCATCACCGGCACCGTGACTCGCACCGTCACCGAGACCAAGTTCACCAACAGCAAGACCGTCCAGGCTCCCGAGACCACCATCACCACCACCGAGACCGAGACTCAGACTGACCACGTTCCCACCACCGTCCACACTGCCGTCACCCAGACCAACACTGAGACCAAGACCGAGACTGAGACGTCCACCACGACCTCGACCCAGACCAACACTGCCACCGAGACTGCCCCCGCCTGCGCCAACCCCACCGCCTGGGTCCAGCCCGGCAGCATCAAGATCCCCAACAGCATCTCCCTCAAGAAGGACACCATCTACAAGACCAACAGCGAGACCGCCGCCAAGTTCCTTACCCGATGCTGCGAGAAGTGCTTCTCTGCCCAGAACTGCGACTTCTTCAAGACCACCACTACTGTCGGCATCACCAGCTGCGAGCTCTACACCACCAAGACCAAGGCCGGCACCTGCACCCCCGCTCAGTGCCCTCTCGGTTTCCCCGTCCTGAACATCGGTAACAAGGATTCCAGCGCCTACTACCGTGGTCCTTGCTTCAAGTCTTCTGCCAACTAAGTTGATGGGAGGAGCAGTAGCTGTGAAAACAGATGGGCGTGGCAGAGCTTCAAGTCGACCGGAGCTTCAAGGATTTTTACGCGCTTACCTGGATTTGAGATGACCCTTTTTGACTTTGGTCGGCTAATTGGTGTTTTTGTATGTATTTGATTTGTAGTGTCAATAATTTCTTCTCGTGGTAGTTTGTCTTGGCTCTGGCGAGACTTGCTATCATCTTTTTGTACAATTTTCGTCTTCAAACGCGTGACATGATATGAGTTTCCTGATATTAAGATATCCCGCGATTACCATACTTCTCCATAATATGTTCTAGTTTTCCTTTCTCTCAAGACCGGCTGTGTTGATCCCATGGCATGTTTGCAGTAGTAGACCAACTAGCCTCGCCTGCCACAGCACGCGTGACCCAATGTTTTTATGCATTTGCATATAGAGTATTTCCTGTCTAGCAAGAGAGAAGTCACAGCTTCAAACAACGTCAAGGTTAGGTTTTTTTTAGGCTACTGCCATAGAAAGATAACTATAAATAACCCATGTTCTGGTAGTTTACGGTATTGGGATTAATGCCGCTGTTTTATCAAGATGGCGCTCCTGGTGGTGTGTCTCAGAGGTACCTTTTCCATGCGACGAGAAACCACACAAAAGGCACACTGTACTTGTTATGGACATGTACTCTGGCCCTGGTCCCCCAAGCATCTAGGCGCACTAAGGCAATCTAGTCGGCCGCTAGTGATGGACTAGGCAGCACATAATGAACATAAGCGACGAGGCTTGACCTTGAGGGAATTTGTGCTGAGCACTAATGAGAGCAAGGGGACATAAAAGTTATGATTAATTATGCCCGTTTTCCTCAGGAAGAGGATTCACTGTCGATATTCTTCTTCGCCCTAAGACGAGAGTGAGCGTGGCTATTACGAATGCTGCACTGGAATGCCTCAAGCCACTTGAATACCACCCACTATAGACCAAAGTGGTTAGCACGACAACCAGGTGATACGAAGGGGGGGGGTTGATTGACTTTGAGGAAGCAAAAGCAAAAACATTGGCCATCAGAAGAGGGGAAAAAACCTTGTTTTCATCATCATTCTTTTCTCTCAAGACACAACATCATGGATATGGATGCACTTGAGGCGTCAACCGAACCAGACCGCCATTGCGTCTCTTACAGATGCCGACTATGTCGCTTCTCCATCCGCGTGGGCGAGACCGTGGTTGTAGGTAAGTACCAAGTCATGAAAGCAATAGGGCGGGCAGAGCTGACATGGGGAAATCAGACCTAGGTGACGGTAGACACATGCTGACCTTCCCCTCTAAGCACCACGCGCATCTCGAAGAGATCTCCAATGTGGACCTTCAAGGCTGTCACCTCACATGTCCACATGAGGAGGGTGACCAGCTGCCCGCTTATCACGCCGAGTGTCTTCGATACGCACCGCCGCTCACCAAAGAAGGTCTCCGTGCTACCCAGTATGCCTATGAGCCTACCACATCTGAGGATCTAAGGCGCGCCTTAAGGATCCAAAATTTGGCGGCGAGGAGGTTGCAGATTGACTGCCCATTCTTACCCGCCGAAGTGTGTCTTTTCATCACAAAGGAACTTGCGAGAGTATGTGCCGCAACTGCCACTCATGAGATGTTGCAAGGTCGAAGCCTGCAAGCACTGGATTACGAGTTGGATGTTTCAAAGCCTGTGTGGGCTCGTTACACCTCCATTGATGGCATTCGCTATATCGAGTCTCTTTCCAACACGAGGGACTCTCAGAGTGTCCCGCTTCTCGGCGCTAATAGGGCACCAAGGACTGAGTTTCTTTACGTCTTGGAAGATCACCTAGGTATAAGGCAAGTAGTGTTTGCCACCTTCGAACATGCCCTCAAGCTATCGGCTTTCCTCAGCAAGCCAAAGAACGATGCCTGGTGGCAGACCGTTCCCATCATCGGCGAGAAGCTCCTCATCAAGTCTGATGTAAGTTATTTGGGCAATTGGAGCCATCAAAACTCACTGTCTCCCCATAGGGCCTTAAATTACGATTCATTATTGCACCGTCAACCCAAAACATTCAAGACGCCCCAACCGTTACATGGCCTAAACCCATAGCCCCCTACCAAGAGCCCATGCTTGGGAATTCGGCCAAACATATGGTCAAAACGGAAATCAGGGACCTGTCTCGATTCCACTTTCGGAACCTGTCGGTCGAATTCAACGACCCGGCTATAACTGGATACTCGATCTGCTGGGCAAATGGTATCAGGGGCATCCACGCACATTATGGGATGGAGAAGTTGGCTGCCTATGATGACTTTGATCTGTGCCATGAAACCCCCACTTGGATCTATATGCCTATTGATCCTGGCGAGCGTATCATTGGCATTTGGACTAGGAGTGGGTTCGACCCGTTCAATACCGGAATGATGGTAAGGACGACCTGTTCTCTTGATGATGACCTTCTGACATGTTTGAAAAGTTCGAGACAAATCACGGAAGACAAGTCGTGGTCGGATACTGCAAGACCTCCGATAATGAGCGTCGTCTTGATTCACCCATATATTGGGGGGACGTAATGCAGAACGTGACCAGACAACGTTTTCGGCTACATTACCAACTCTCATACCGTGGAGTTGAACAGATCGCTGCCCAACAGTCGAGCGGCCCTGGACCTGTCCAAGCAGATGCGAACATGCCGCCATGTCCCTCTGAACGCTTCCGTCCTTTTCAATTCTGTCATTACTCCTCCGTCAGCCTAGAAAACGTGGTGGAAATCATCCCTTGCCGGAGGAAGATTTGTCCAATCGATACCCCTTACTGGGCCATGACCGGCATCCTCGTGCGATACGAGGATGGCAGTCAAGACAGTGCAGGCGATTTCCGACTAGACTGCGCGGAGGAACCTATAAATTTCCAGGGTGAAACTTTTATCAACGTGGGCTCCATTGAGAAAACTGACTCCGTGTACTGGCATGTGGTGATGCTTGTTCCTCACAATGTGGATAATGACCTTTCTTGGTGGGGTGTGCCGATGCAGGGGGAGCTTCAGTGGTGGATTGGCGATGAGGGCCGGTGCATGTTATCCTCGCTTGACAACATGGGCGAGTCCAGACCTTGTTTTTATTCAATATAGGATGATGCTTGCGAAGGGGTCATTAGCAATACCTGTTATCAAGACGGTTGAATCTAGGTAGTTAGTGTTAGGCGAGTAGCGTACTAACCCACTAATGGATGTAAGTAAAGAGTCTTGACCTCGGTGATTATGGTAAGCAGTGAGATATAAGGTATAAATAGAAATATTCAAGATTATGTTTATAGAAAGAGGTTCTCTTGGATACTCCTTTTCAATTGCAGAGCAGAAGGTTGATCGTCATCTTATTACAGGCCACTTATGAGACAAACCAACCCGAGTTGGCAGGCCGACGCAAGGGGTTTCAGATTTGAGTTTAAGTAACACGTCAGCTCAAAAAAATCATTTCTTCTCCATAAACATCCTGATCCTCACGTCGAATTAAAAACACCATGGATGAAGCCCAAGAGCCGATGGATAATGATCGCATGGATGAGCCAGAAGGCCACTGCGTCTCACGCAGATGTCGGCTTTGTCGGTTCCCCATTGAAATGGGCGAGATGGTTGTCGCCGGTAAGTCTAGCCAAAGTCGGACCCATCAATCTAGCTAGAAGCTGACACTCATGAACAGCCGTGGATGGGTGGCTCACGCCAGCTTACGCCTATAAAGAATCTGCCCGTTATTATGAGGATAAGCATCTGCTTCTTCAAGGTTGTCGAGCCGATTGCGCCCATATGGACGGGGATGAGGGACAGGTTCCTTGCTACCACGTCGCATGTAGGAAATACTCATCATGGCCCACGACCGAAGTGCTTCGTACCGCCGAGTATACCTATGAACCCACGATGGCTGAGGATCAGAGGCGTGTGGCCAGGACCCGGCTGTTACTGGGGAGACGGCTGCAGCAGGTTTACCAACAGCTGCCTGCAGAAGTATGCTTCATGATTGCGGGTGAGCTTGTTCGCGAATTTGCAGCCATGGCTACTGCGCACTTTTGGCGAGCCCCCCGCTACGACGGTCGTGTGAGTATCTTGGTGCAGTTGGCCAGAGATATCCGGGCTCAGTACACCTATCTTGACGGGGTCCGTTATGTGGAACTTCTGAACAGCTTGCCTGACGCTGAGGGCGACCTGGTCCACGACGCTGCGACTTCATCGACGATTGATACTATCCATGTTTTGGAGGATCACATTGGAGTCAGGCAAATCTTGTTCTCCAACCCTGAGCGTTCGCAGAAGCTTGAATCTCTTCTCAGCACCCCAGTGAGAGGCGCCTGGTGGAGCAACATTCCCCTCACAAACACTGATGATAGATTTTACGCCGTCTCTGATGTAAGTTATGGTCTGGTTTGCGGGTGTTCACGTTTGACATCTTTATTAGGGCGTTAAACTACGATGTATCGAGAACGGAATAAGGCTGCCCATCCCAGAAGCATACAGTCGGGTGATGTGGTCCAGACCCATATACCCGGCACATGAACCAGTTCTTCGCTACTGGGACTTGAATACTTGGGAAATCGACGACGAGAGCCATTACGAACATCTCTTTGTACAGAACACATTCACTCGACGACGTTTCCGAACCGTATCTTTCGACTGCAACGACCCAGCCGTTACTGGGTACTCTATCTGTTTCATGTCTGGAATCAGGGGCATTTACGCTCATCGCGGAGAAGACTTGGAAATGTACCATGACGTTGACATGTACAGCCGTGATGGTGTTTGGATGCATATGCCAGTTGACCCCAACGAGCGTATTACGGCCATCTGGGTCAGATGTGCCAACAATACGTCGCATTCCGGACTGATGGTAAGGACAACCTCTCGTATTCTTACGACAGCCTGCTGACATTCTTTGACAAGTTCCAAACAAACAAGGGTAGACAAGTCATGTTTGGATACCGTGTGGACAGTCAACATCGTCTGGATGAAGAGCATCTCTGGACGGCTCTACCCGGCGTCTCTGCGAGCCCCTTTCGGCTATATTCCAAACTCTCATATAGGGGAGTTGACCAGATTGCCATTCAGCCCTCGGAAACCCTCGCGGAAGACACCCCTCCGCAGATGAAGCCGTGGCCCGAGTTGCCCTTCTTGGCCCCTCCCTGGCAACATTATTCCGCCTTGAGTTTAAAGAACGTGGCACGAATAACGCCCTGCCGCAGAAAGATTCACTTCCCGACTGGTACCTTCTGGGTCATTACCGGAATCACGGTGCAGTACGCAAACGGCCGTCGAGCTTGCGCGGGCGAATTCCGAATGGACTGCGTAGGCGAAAGCATTTGGGTTGACCACACATCGTCACTGGAACTGGGCTTTGTCGTGGGGAAGGATAATGAGGCTGGGGTGTGGTTGGCAAAAGTCGACACCACGCGTAGTGATGATGAACCTGTTATCTGGAAGTCTGTGCCCTGGGAGGGAACGCTTCAGTGGTGGCTTGACGGGGAGGGGGGTTGTGAGATATACCATCTTGACGGGGCGGGTCACTTGTCCTCGGTACAAGACGACGGCATTGAAAGGGGTTGACATGATTGGTTGACATGATTTGGAATATGGGTTCACAAGTGTTGCTGTGTGGTGCAGTTGGGATATGGAAAGGAGGAAAGAAGGATGAACCTGCCAGGGTTTCATGGAGAAATATATTCCTGGTTTACGTGTATTTGTGGGTGGGAATTAACTATTGGATCATCTTGATGTGACATGGTTGGTGTGCCCGCCGGCTGCCAGTCAAGGTAAAGAAGGGAACTGTGTTCTTATCAAGGCACTTGTTGGATCTCCCTGTATGGCGGACCTGTGGATTTGGCACTCTTTTGTTTAACGCATTTCCATACATTCTCAGAGGTTCAATTCGCCGACTCGAGCCACTTTAGTGAGTGGCTGGCACCTCGAGTTGAATAGCAAGTGTAATGTCACGATCCTTCACCAACCATGAGCGAGACCCTTAAGACTGAGGGCTCTTTCTCTGCAGGGGCAGACGGCGGAGATGCTCTCGCCAACACAAGCTCCCACCGCTCAACGCAAGGCGCTTAGCAGTGGATCTATCGGCCGAGCGTTGCATGACTTGGCTTGGCGGCAGATCAGGATCGGATGTCGGTCATCCCCAGATGGAGATCTTGGCATTGAGCGGTTTGTTGGTTGCGAGATTAGGCATTGAGCGAGGCTTTCTTGCGCGGGACTCATACGACCAAGAGACAGCAAGTTAGATCTCTTGGATGGAACACGTTTTACGTATTTTATCAAGGAATCACCTCCACAAGCATGCATTCCGCAACGGAATTGGACATCCAGGCGTAACCGCCGTGATGATGCCAAGCAACTAACATTTCAGCTCATGTAAGTGGCTTCTCTAAGCTTAAATGAGAGGACAGTACCCCCCCTGATCGACATGGTCCATTCAGGTATCGGACTTTGCTTTTTGATGTAGGAGTGCTCTACGCCCGGTCAACGTGGGCAGCAAGGTTGAAAACTGGGGATTCATTCTACTTTGTTTGCGAGTTTCCACCTTTGTGGGAATCTGAGGGGGTTGTAATTGGTGGTGTATGTTGCCGAGAAGTGACCGATCTTGAGATGGGGATTTGGTGGGCGAAGCTGGGCATTGAGGTAAACTGGCTCACTACCTAGTTAGCTGAGACTAGCGATTTCTCATGGTGAGCCAGGCGACTTCTTGAGAGATGCTCTGTCCATAAAAGACCTCAATGCCCCGGGTGTACTTTGAATACACATATCAGTCTTGAATCACACACACTCCAAGCAAACCACACCAGAAGCCGCAACCATGTCTCTTCCGCCCGCCGAGAAGCTCCCCCTATATGTCCGCGGAGACAGTAAGTTTCATGGCTCTCGACTAGATACTACCGTTGTGCTCACAAGTTACTACTTACCAGTCCGGGAGAAGTGGGATCCCAAGAAGCCCGAGTTTGAGGCGGAGATCTCAGAGATTCTGGGAGAGCCATGGACCATTGACATTGATCCTCACAAGATCTGGCCATACGCAGAGGAGGACAGCTGGGCCAAGAGATACACTGGCGAAGTCATGAGAGAGTAAGTGGCTGAAATCAGGATGTGATGGAAATCCTAACGTTGAACTCTGCTAGTTATGTCAAGGCCGCCGTGTCCAACTTTAGAACATTCGTCAACAACTTGGGGGAAGCTCATAAGGATGACCTCAACAAGATCTGCACTGCCCACACCCTGACAATGGCCGCCGACGCCAACGACAAGACCAATTACTGCAGCTGCGAAGTGTCACCGGATGGTGAGCTAGTCATGATCTTTCACCCAGAAAAGCTCGGAATCAACCTTGACAACGCCCTCATGACTGATTTCGTAAGGGAGGCACTCGACGCCGCACCTACAGATCCCGGCCCGATGAGCTACCGCGTACGCATGGAAACTCTAAAGTACGAGGAGCGCATCGGAGAGAAACAAGAAGAGCTCAACGCCATGCTCCAGAAGGAGGTCACTTTCGATCCCAACTGGGAAGCTGTCTTTGAGAAGATGAATTCGGCTGAGGATGCAGCTGAGAACTGGCGGTACAGTATTGCTGATCAGATTAGGTGGTACTTTGGGGCTCTCGTGTCGAGGATGAATGGGGATGGTTTTGGGACTAATGATGTTCTGAGGGAAGGGTTCCTTGAGGCTGTGGAGAAGAGGACGATTGGGTTTCGGGTTGTGGATAAGACTGATGAGACGTATAATGAGTACGTTTTGGAGGATGGCGTCTTCTACATCCAGGTGCGTTTGCTTCGATGCTATTCAAGGGTACCTATGCTAATGTGGTGCAGACTACACCTAGCCGCTTCGGCGTTAACATTGACAGGACTGGCCCGTTGGTTGAGATTCTGTAGGAAATATGGGATAGACATGTTTTTTGGAGGCCTGTGATAGCTTGGCCGTGAAGACTTTGAATTCAGAAAGTCCATACCTGACAATATGGAATATCATACTGTTGATGTAGACTTTATAGAGAGAGTGATTCAGTGGCAGCATCACTCTCAGATAGTTTTTGGCTGAGTATTTATACGTCTCAAGGGACTACAGATGTGATAGCCATTCCATTCTTCAAGGATATGCCACTTGATACTACGATCAACAATTCATCTGACCTAGGTCCCGATGTCCCTCTCTGTGAAGTCCCTCAGTCCATATTCGATCCGGCACTTAACCTTCATATCGTCCCATGCCTGGCTCATCGCTCTTTCACTACATGTAACCATTGTGTGACTGGCATTGACTCTGGCGACTGAATCCGGCGCATCGAGGGACATACATACTCAGTCCAGCTCGCAGGAGGAGAAGAGCAATAGGTTGCTGGAACAATCACCTTTATGGGCCCATACTTCCCCTTTGGAGTGTTTCTAGTTAAGGAGTGCTTCTAATTAAGAAAGATGGGGTCAAAAACTTTGCAAAGTCACTCTAGGACTGAATCTGGTGGCAAGGGGATTGTCACACAGCATACATATGACGTTGCAGTAACATGAGTTGACCTTCCTCAGTAGAAACGAGGTCTTGCTCCGTCTTCGGCTGATAACGTCCAGGTAATATCTCAACCTTTGACTAGCTCTATTAGTCTGAGTATACTTCGACGATCATCCACCAAAAGACGACACAATGAAGCTTGTATCAACTATCACTGGCACAAGCACCATACCAGTTCAGACGGGTCAAGTTTAAACTCGCAAGCAAGCCGAGATCCGCCTCCCCGACCATGAGCACCAATTCACTGGCTGGAAGTGAAACCAAGACGATGTCTAGTGCAGAAAACATGGTGACATTTTCAAAGGAACTGAAACACGGCCTCCCACGACTGCAGTTTGGGAACGACATTGCTCAGCTCACCTGTCGGCAGTGACGTTGAGACTGCTGTGCGTGCCCTGAATGGGCTTTTTATTGGAGCCCGCTTGGATATCTTGCATCGCACATATCTGCAGGTAGAACGACACACCAAGCTCCCGAGAGACGTTGGAGATTCGTTCCGCAAGGGGGTTTGCTTGGTGACCTTGATGGACATTTATCAATTGGGGGGTTAGTAATTATTATACGACATGGCAAATATCCTTCGTGCTTGCGGAAAGAGACCCCAACGTGGATGCAAATACCATATTGTCATGAGCTTAGCAGATAATGGAGATAGAGCTTAGAGCTGTACCCAGAAGTCGACACATATCTCCTGTACCTGACTAAACCTGAAAGGTCCTTCTCTCGGCATGATTTACTTAGAATCTTGGTCACACAGCATCTTGACATACAACCGTCAAGCGGAGTTGTGAGACACAGGCGCGGGGTTGTATGACACGGGTATCTTGTCGATCAACAAGCTCGACGGCAGCTAGCTCTGAGACATTGGCAAGCCGATGAACCGAAAAGAGAGAACAACGCTCATCGGGAGGAACCTAGTGTCCGTCGATAGCTCCCGGCTATCTACAACCCCATTTTTTGAACGAGGAAAGATATACGAGAAGAGATGTATCTTCTGTCTATATAAACTCCAGAGAGCTTCCAGTCTTTCAAAAATTCATCAAACCACTCAAATCACTTTCCATCATCACTTCTTCTTCATCCATCATCTTAACCCTTTGAACCCTTCACCATGTCTGGCCTTCCCACTGCGCCCGATACCGAGATCGGCTTCCAGCCGCCCCCCTCTTTCGCTTCCCCCATCGGGCGCGTCGGAAAGGGAATCCTGCCCCCTGTTACGCCCGTCCTCGGGGAGGTTCCCATCCACTTCAACCCCGTCATTATCCTCCTCACGGGCTACCTCGAAAAGGCAGAGCCCGGTGGTCTGGACAAGGCCGTGGCTTCCGCCTACGAGCAGATCCCCGAGTTCATGGACAAGTTGAAGATTCATGATTCTCGCTCCTTCCTCATCTTTGCCAATGATCTGCTCAAGTGGATTCCCACTGAGAGCTACGAGGGCAAGGATATTTACAACATCCTGTGCATGTTCTATTTTGTCATGGATCAGCCCCCTCTGAAGGACCTTCAGACTGAGATCAACCCCGAGGAGGTTGGTCAGCCACTCACCTGGCTGTCGTCTTGGATGGTCGTCTACGCTCAGCTCATCGGTCTCTTCATGGACACGCCGGCATCCATCACGCCTGATTCACTGCAGACCTTCAAGGACTCGCCAAAGTACAACTACGAGGAGGCTCTTGTTCCTCCTGATGGTTTCCGAACTTTCAACGAGTTCTTCTACCGCAAACTGAAGCCTGGTGCTCGACCCATTTCCAAACCTGAGAAGGACGAGGTCATTGTCTACCCGGCTGACTGTACCTACGACAACTCTGTATCCAACCAGAGCATTGTCGATGTTCAATCTGACGGTCACATCTACATCAAGGGCCTTCCCTGGACCATCAGTTCACTGCTGCAGGGCAGTGAGTTTGCAGAGTGCTTCCACGGTGGCGTTTGGATGCATGCCTTCTTGAACGCATTCAACTACCATCGCCAGCACACGCCTGTGTCTGGAACGGTTATCGAGGTCAAGAATATCCAAGGTGCTTGCTACCTCGAGGTCAACTCAAAGTGTGAGCCGGTCCGTGTCATGTGTGGACCAGAGGCTCCGGATACCCCTGGCTACCAGGCAAGTCTATCCGAATATGGTTATAGTTTTAACAAGCTAACATGATCCAGTTCCTCCAAACTCGAGGCCTCTGCGTGATTGAAAACAAGACCCTCGGCAAGGTTGCTGTCCTGCCAATCGGAATGGCTCAAGTCTCGTCAGTCAATATGACTGTCAAGGTGGGTGACGAGTTGAAGAAGGGTGATGAGATCTCGTACTTTGCTTTTGGTGGAAGTGATATTATCTGCGTCTTCCAACCTCAGGCTAATCTGAAGCCCGAAGACTTTGTGGCGTCGAGCGATGGCACATACTCCAAGATGGGTACTGTCCTGGCACGGGCTCCCAAGGTTGTGTAGAGCGTTCCTTTGATTAAAATGAAAAGTCGATGGCTACTAGTTTGGTTGGGACTGGCAAAGGCTGGGTTTGGAATTATAGTTGCGTTTAAAATAGTCTCAAAATACAGCTATTGACTTACAGTTTATGCACAACAGCGTGGTGATCCAGGCTTTTACCCTAACTTGCAGTTTTCTGGCGCGTGCTTGGAATCGTAACCTGATTCTCCCCAAATGAGTGGAAATGCGGACTATATGCCCTGACCCTGGGCTGATGACTCCAATAAGCCCAATTTGACTAGTAAGCTAGACAGCAAATTCACAATCACACTTGGGGGACGAATCGGGAAACGTATGCAAGAGTAGGCACCAAGTGCGCTTTCAGATATCCTAGACAGGCCTGCTACTCAAGATAACTAGCTATATACAAGATCATGGCTCATAGACACGTTCTATACTCAAACACCCAAAGTATCAACAAGAAAGAGATCATTTTGACCCGCCAGAAATCCCACTCTAGTAAACCTTGGTGATGGGGGTCTTGACATAGGGCTTCAGGCTGGTCTTGCCGTTCAGCTCCTCGTAGATAGCCTGCACGAAGGACTGGGCAACGGCCTTGGCACCGGCAGGGCTGGTGTGGGTGTGGTCCTTGGGGAAGAAGGCGTTGACGGCATCCTTGCCAAGCTTCTGGTACATGTTGGTGACGGCCTGGAAGTGGTCGACGTAGGTGACGCTCGACGAGGCCAGGGCCTTGGTGGCGGTCTGCTGGTAACCCACGAAGCGAGGGGCGGCAGAGTTGAAGGTGCCAGTCTCCCACTGGTTGTTGGGGGTCTGGGAGCTGAGGATGACGGTGGCACCCTTGGCGGTCATGAGCTTGGCTGCCTGGCTGACGTAGAAGACAAAGGTGTAGACGGTCTCGCCGGTGACGTCCGAGATACAAGTCTCCTTGCCAGCTCCGGGGCAGTCGGAGCGCTTGTTGTCGTTCTTCTCAGGAGAGCCACCATCGTTGTGGCCGAACTCGATAACGACAATGTCTCCAGACTGGACGAGGTTGGCGACCTCCTGGAAGCGACCCTCGTTCCAGTAAGAGCGGGCAGATCGACCACCGATAGCCTTGTTGACAATAGGGACAGTCAGGTATTGGCCAATGTAGTTGCCCCAGCCGTCTGTGGATCCATCGTTGGCACCGTTCTTGGCCATGGTGCTGTCACCACAGAAGTAGACAGTTGGCGCAGCGGCAGCGCTGATGGCGCCGAGGGCCAAAGCCGTGAGGGAGGAAATAGTAAACTTCATTTTGACAAGATGCAGATTATCCAGAGAGCAAGCAGAATCGACGAGTGTGAGCTGAACCTGAGCTTGAAAGAGTTCCCCACGTCGTATATATAACAAACCAAACAGTCTCTATATTAAAATAGTTATAGCTAAACACCCAATAAACATGCGGTCAATGGCGCGTTTACGAAACAAGAAGATGGCATGTCTGGCTCCGTTTCTACTAAATTGGGACATGTCCCCCGTAAATGCCAAGGCCCCTATGAAACGCTGCGTGATATTTCCCGCCAGTCAGGGGTTGACGTCTCGACGATCCCAGCAGCCTGTCCCTGTTGGTCTAGTGCGGAATGAAACTCGACCCGGGGCGGATAAATAAAACGATTGATGGAATCTTAATAGAGTCCCGCTATTGCTCTGGCCTCTCGGTCTTCCTGAAACTCTCTGACTTCGGGGCTGTCGGCTTTGTCCGTGAAATTCTCCTGCCATGGGTTCAATGGTGCGCTTAGTAAAGATGCTAAAAAGTTTAAAATACTCTACTTGGCAGGTGACCAACTATAAAGTCGGACCTAGGGATTGCGCATTTCCTAGGTAGTTTGCGTGCGTGGAATAGTCTCGGAAGTCTTGCCAACTCGGGCGCTGGGTTTTACTTAGTATGAAGCTAAGTCATCTTTAAATTGTGAATGTTGAGTAAAAAGACGGTGAGTTGTACGGAGTTGTGCATGGAAATATTCCGTGGGTGTATTTGCCTGAGGGCTCGGGTTCCTCTTGACCGAACATGCGGGGATTGTTCACCCGAGAGACCTCTCGTTTTGCTAGAAACTTGATGATTTTTGCTCTTTGAAAGACACATGAGTTTCTATGCGTGTATTAGAAGCACGCGTATATGTTGTTCATGCGGTGACTCTTCCTCATGAATAGCCAGCCGCAACAAGCAATAGTATTGTTTGTTCTCAAGGCTCATTATGACAAATAGTTTCATTCAAAACTTCAAGCGCATAGATATCGTATTATCACGCAGATAGATGGCCCTCCCAGATTCATCTGCTCGAGGAGCCCAGGCATTGCCACGGAGCACACGGAGCACACGGAGCACGGGTCGAGATTCTGCATCACTCACTCACTCCATGTCAGGAACCCCTCTGATCCGGCCTAGGGGAATGAGGTCTGCTGGAAGAAGTCAGAATGGGATCTTTTCTCTTTGCCCTTTCGACGATTGTTGTTGGTATCCATGACGTCTCCGTCAACAGGACGAGGACGACAAAGAAGATCAAACTCATATTGGATTCCAGGCAAGTATATACACACAACGTGCCTATAAATCGCAATATTTTAGAGCCTTTTTACCTGATATCTTATAATTATTACTATATCTTCTCCACTATACTTGTGGGAGGATATTCTAATACTTCCACAACTAGTGTCTATTCAGGCTAGGTTAAGTCGCTCCTTCCCAAACCAACCGGGTGCAGGGTATGGGAGAAGCAAGATAAGGTTGGTAAGTTGCATGGGATGTTCCATAAGTCGTAGGGGAATCTCTCAGTGGTACTGGAGCGGATGTCAACTGTCACATCCATACCTCATCAAGATATTGTTTGGCCCTTACACCAAGCGAAAGGCGCACATCGACGATCTGAAACCCTACGTACGACGTCTGCCAAGACTGGAGCCACCCACACTCAACACATGGGATATGGCATCCTACCAGTGAGGAGAATGTCTTGCGGTGCCTCGGGAGCTTGAACAGCCGCTCACTGACCCATCCCCGCTCGACATTATGTTGCTGCGCATTGAGGCAGCCATCACTCGACGCGCCCAATGCGAATAGCAAGCGACGCACTCCCGGCAGAACAGATTGAGATTTCCCGACCATACTTGAAGAAGCTCGAGGATGAATCGCGAAAGGCTTTCCTTCTCACCCTGGGAAAGAAGTTCATGGATGGTCTTATCCGCTGCGTAACTCGATTCGACCCCTCTCAGCTTGCGGAGGGGCTCCAGACTCAATCCCAAAGCCACAGCCAAGGGCCGAAAACACATCACACCTGAACTAGGCCCTTTTACGGCCCTGACAGAGTGGGACAACTGCGACAGCAAGCCAGTTAAACCTCCGCAAACTCCCGACTGGCTGGCAACGTATTTAAAGACTGATAGGGCGATCATTATGGCCACCCTGGATGAAGTTATCGAAGGGGATGGTTTCAAGCTGGTCTAATAACAGCTTAAATGGCATTCCTACAACAAAGCCGAAAATATTCTTAGAAATGTAATCAAATGATGAGCTAAAATATTCCAAATATCTTCGACGAACAATTAATTATATTGAAAACTATATATCTCTTGCTGGGTTGCCTTGATCTACCTTTGGGTATGCTATGAGGTTCAACATCTTAATCTTCGATGAACAAGGTCCAGCAGGGAACAGTCGAACGCATATCCCTAAGTATTGTGAGTTTTTTTTGTCTTGGCAAAGGCCAGAAGTTCATTATCTGACTCGCCCCTCACTCTCCGTGCTAGATCAACAACCAAACGTGCCCAAGCCGCAATGTTAGACTATGTTCGAGAGGGCTGCTACTAGACGAGCGATCCACGGTTGACTAACCACTATAAGATTCCCATGCGGTCAGTAGTGAGTTTGACCAGTTCGGGGATGTCGAGTCTAACTAGATCCTCTGTTGCGGCGTGACGGAGTTTAGCTCGTGGCCTTGGTCAAGTTAAAAGGTTTATCAGTCGAAAGTGCTGACTTGAATGATATGATATCATAGTTAAATCCTCACTCTTTCATTGAATTATTAGGGTTATGACTTTCTTAGGTGGCCCCGCACGTCAAGATGTGTACCTTGTACCCCTGACGTGGACGGTTAGGCTTTTCTTAAACATACCGAGGCGGCCAACCCCCTTGCTTCTTTCAACAGCCCTACATAAAGACCGCCACAGGCCGCTATTTAACGGTAATCCTCCATCTTCTCCCAAAAGCCCATGCGGCTTGGCTTGTTAGGGCAATGACACCGCCAAACACCCAGAAGCCCAGCCCTCCACCGAAAGAATATGCCTTTGTTACACCTCATCAGCATGGCGCTCGAAGCCATGCCATGCGAGAGCATTGGAGGCAGCGTAGGCATAAGAAAGATTTAGCCAAGAGGCAAAGAGAAAATCGACCACAGCATGTATTGCTGCCGACCCCTTCAACGAGCGAGGCGACCGACTCGCAGCCTTCGACCGAAACGACCGATACACACCCGGATAGCACTGTTTTAGCTGGTGGAGGAATGTTTGATCCTAGCATGTTTGAGAATGACATGGACTCGATGATGAATGGAGTTCCTGGTCAAGCAATGTCTGGGATGAATCTTGCCCTGGGATCAGTTCGATTGGACCCTTTTGACCAGTTTCCAGTCCAGCTCACCACCCAGCATCATAGACTTCTCCATCACTGTGAGTGACGAAGAAAGCTGCAGCTCTCGTCACTAATCCCCTCTGTAGGGCTGAGCACATATGCGACCATGATGTTTGGCGACGTCCACGGCCAAGCCTTCAACCCGATGCGCGACGTCTGGTGTCCACTCGACCTGTCCAACGCGGCATCTTTCAATGCCATCATGGCTCATTCAGCTGCGCACCTAGCTCGCATGCAGGGCCTTTGCCAATCGAAAGAAGCGCTAAAGTTCAAGGCTGAAGCAGTGCGGATTGTACAGGTCTGGATGGAAGATCCGGAGCGTGCTCTAAGCGATGATGTGCTGGCTGCTGTCTTGCGCCTGTTGACTTACGAGGTACGATGGAAGTTGAAAACTTGCCACTTGGGTACTGACAGATTCGTTGCAGAGATATTGGGGGACTGAGGCCGAGTGGCATGTCCATTACAATGGCCTATCAAATTTGATCCAGGCTCGTGGTGGCATAGAAGCACTTCAGAGCAACTGGCGACTAGAGCTCACAACATTCTTGTAAGATCACCAGTACATCCTCGCTTCTCATGATAGCTAACAGATCTCAGGGTATCACTCATGTCCAAGCCGTCATGGTTCGACTGCTCTAACCAGATCGAGGAGCTCTCCGACCAACACCTGGCCGCTCGCCTGCATCCCGTCCTGGGCGACACGGCCAATCTCCATCGTATCCGCTGCTTATGGCTATTGTCGTTTGTTCAGGACGTAGGGACTTTTAGAGTAAATTCGCCAGAGATTTACTCTCACGGAACAAGTCAATTTCCTACTATCAAGGAAGCTCTGGGTCTGCTGAAGTTGCACCTCAGGCAAAACGAAGCCGGCTCGATGCGACAGGATCCCTGCACCGACTCGGAGTTTACAAGATTGGCGTGTCTGTTCTTTATCTGCATCTTGCTGCAACAGTCTACCTCTGGCTCCGGGACTGCTACAGACTTGTCTGGCCCCAGCCATTACAACACTCAACTAGTCTCGTACTTCAACACCTTCCTCGACTCATCAAGACCCCAATGGCACGGATCTATCGATAACCTTTACACAACCCTATTCTGTACTTTTGGCGCCAATGAGAGAACAGGACTCAATATGGAGTACATCCGAAATATGACGGGCGTAATGGCTTCAATGACTGGTGGTGTGCGGTATGGAGTTGAACGATGTTTGCTGAACATTCTTTGTCGTACTGAAAGCAATGGGTTTGACGCATTTGATGAGGAGTGGACGCCAGATTCATTACTATCTCAAATACCACCTCAATGACATGAAAGTTGTACAAATACATCTGCATTAGCTGTCGTCTTGGCTTTGCAAGGTGCTTCAACGGCACAGGATCTCATTACTACAAGTCGGGTTCTGCGACAAGCCAAGACGAAGCGGTGACGGGATCCGGATCCAGGCCTCAAGCTCAGCTGGCCTGTTCCCTTGGCGCAGCTCGTGAATGTGTTTTCTCATTTCTCCGTCTCGCCCTTGGACCTCGAGTGTCACCGTTGCCATGTGATTGGCTTGTGAAGCTCCGAGCGTAAATCAGAATGACGATGATGGCTTGACTATGTCCTTTTCTGGAAGGACTACACAACCAATGGAAGGACGGGGAAAACAGAGTGAGTCGGGCCGATGGCCTGGCAATCCTCCCGAGTTTGAGTCAAGTCTGACACTGACAGTTACTGTTGCTGGGTCTTTGATATTGTGCTCAATGCCTTGTTCTGAGCAGGTCAAAAGTAAAAACAAGACTGTGAGAGTGTCGAGGCTCAAAAGAGTCCGTGAAAAACACTCTTGTGGTAACTCCTGTTTAGACCTTGTGTTGTAGGATTTTTCTAACAGTTCTCCTCAACGCGTATATTTGCCACTATATATGCAACTCACCAAAAAGGTCCTGGCTATTGCTATTGTTCAGCGTGTCAATTTATGGTGCGCATCAAAAGTGTGCTAGGCTTGCATGACGAGCTCAACTGCCTTGCGGATACACGCACCCAGATCCGGGTCAACGCGCGAAAAGAGATCTGTAGCAGGAATAAATTAGCAAGAATACAGTATGGGTGACTTCAACTTGCCGTAAACCATGCTTCGTAACTTGTCGTTCTTAACATTTACAACATTATCAGCAACATTATCAATGAATCTCTCCTGATGCCCCTTCTCCCTTCCAAGAACCTTCCAGAGTCCAGTTGCCTGTTCAAAATCTTCAGACCCGACAGTAGTGGTAAAGTTGGAAACCTCTGCAACCCATTTCTCGTGGTTTGTAAAGGTAGGCGAAACCGTTCCTCCGGCTGCTGTCGTTCTGAAGGTGGTGGGTTTGAGCATGGAACTAATGTAGTTCGGGTCGTCACCGTAGTTGGTTCCAAAATTCATGAAGCCGTCCCGTTGGAATGGGCAGTATACTGGAGACTTTGCTGCATTGGTTGGGAGCATTTGGTAGTTTGTTCCGAGTCGGTATCGGGAGCGTCGGGGTATGAGAACATGCGTGCTTGTAGGACTGGATCAGCAGATGGCGCCCATCCTGGGACCATGGTTGAAGGTGAGAAGGCAGCTTGCTCGATATCGGCAAAGTAGTTGCGTGGCTATACAAGTTAGCATGGTTGTTAGAACCCAATTTCCGTAGAGACATATGTTTTTGTTCAATGTCAACTGCGCAATCTTTCGAAGAGGAAAGTCTCCGTGAGGCCAGACCTTGGTCATATCGAAAATGTTCTACTTGTAGTTCTCGGCCTGCTGAGGACTCATGACTTGCACAAATACGTCCCACCTCGCATAGTTCCCCTCCTCGATCGCTTCGAGTAGATCGTGTACGAGATAGTCGGGATTTTCGCCGGCGATTTTCGTTGCGGTCTTTCGATCAAAGTTCTTGACGCCGAGCTGGCTCTTGATGTGCATCTTGATGTACCTAGCTGAAGGAGCCATCCTGGAGAAACACAATTTAGGCGAATGCGGAACATGGCAATTGGAGAGACTCACATCCTTGGTGAACTTGTAAGTGTGGCCGCTGTAGGCATTCATGGTACGGAGGGAAGCTGGGGTGCCTCGGTCGCTGAACAGATGCATAAGCTCGTGGATGCCTTCAGGATTGCCGACGTGGAAACTAGTACAACGTCAGTCATATCTGGTATGTCTACCGTATCACCTCAGCATACTCCCAGAACTAGTATCATGTCAGCATCGATCAAGAATCGCTCGTTCAAGTTAGGACATACCATATCAGCATCCGGCATGTTGGTTTTAGGATGCCGCTTGTGAGACCGGTTCAGAGACGGAAACTTGACAGGATCCCTGATAAAAAAGACGGGCTTTCTATGTCAGCCACAATCGTCTTCTGTGAACATTATGGCCTACCATGTTGTTGAATACTAAATCGAGATTGCCGTCGTCGGTGTAGAGCTTCATCGCCCAACCGTGTACATCTCGGACTGTATCAGCGGATCCCCGCTCAGGCCCGACAGTCGAGATACGAAGAAGACACTTGGTCTTCTTGCCGACGGCACTGAGGAAGCTGGCCGAGGTAAGGTCGGATCAGTCATCTGTGACTTCAAATTCGCCGTATGCGCTGGATCATGTTAGAGGAGGATTGTCAAGGGAGTATAGAGGGCATACCCTGCTGCTTTTGCGTGGACAACACTAGGTAGAGTTAGTCAGAGTCCCAAATGTTGAACAATCTTGTCGGGACACTTACCGCTCAGGAATTCTCTCTCGAGCAAAGTGTGCCAATGTTTCGATCAATTGTGTGTCTTGAAGAAGGACAAGACCTCCGCCAGGGCCATTCCGCAACTGGACACTGGTTGCGTTGCTGGACTGGGGGCACCTTGTAGGATCGTGAGTTGCATTTCTTGTTGCCTTGAGATTGGGGAACTATCTTTAGTCAAGGTATATACTGGGGCCATGGTGATGAACTTCTAAGGTAGTTTTGGTGGAGATTGAAAGGGGGGTTTGGGTTTAAGCTGATGCTGTGGTTCGGGATGAAGCGATCTTAACAACCGACGGCTGTGTTCATCTTTATAACTAACCATCCCCATCTTACTCATTTTCCGAAAGTGCACACAACGGTTGCCCTCTACCGGACATATTTGACATGACGTAACTGATGCTTTGAGACAAGCCGGATGGCGGCATGTTAGGCAAGACGTTGCCGAAGTGCTAGCAGCAAAACCGGAGCGGCATGAAGATGAAAGATGATCATGTCTATTTCCAGGCTGTTTATTCGCAGAGTAGTATTTCTTAAAAGAGCAAAGGTTGGTTTCGGCAGGTTAGAGGCCGATGAATACCAATGAAAAACGTAGGTACCCCGGAATCGCCGGAATTGTGGGTCAACTGGCGGCCGACGACGGCTAACCGGCTGCCCGATACGGGGGTGCCGAATCCCGAGACGGCAGACAATCGGAAACCTGCCTTGAGTTCGGACTATGTACGGAATGAGGAGTCGGGATGGCATCGATGAAACTTTACGATCTTCTGGCTCAGTTATCCCATCTCGGGCCAGGCTTTAACTATAACAAAGTACAAATTCTCCTACTATTACACAAATACCTCTATACCGCACCTTAAACCTTGGCATCGGATTCTTTTTAAGTAGTCGTTGGGCTAAGAGGACCTAAGAATGCTAGGATAGAAATTGCTAGAGCTCGAGCTCGCAACTAGTATTCCATCCGGTCGAGTTATCTCCTCCTCAGACCATGTCCCTGCAAGCTAGAAACAGAGATTCGCATCAATTCTCATCATCCTCTTGGCCCGGATGGAACACGTGCTACTTCTTACCGTTGCAGTAATCTAATCGGTACTAAAACACATCAACTCTCCCCTCACCGACGCCTATCCTCTCAGTGTGTTTCTACACGGACAAGAGGTTGAAGCTGGCCGCTGTGAAGGCTGTCCTCGGGAAACGAATAAAACCCAACATTGAGGATCTTAACAACGTCTCTAAAAGAAGTCGTTCAGCCATAATGGAAAAGAACACAGTCATTAATACATGGACACAAAAATCCATTACCGCAAGGTGGCTTGTCTTTTTGAAAAAAGAAAAAAAAAGGAGGGGGAGGGGAGGCGCTTTACTCTAATGTAGAAACCTCTCGTGCCACAGCCGGGTCCAGTTGAGAGTTATCGCTTCGAGTTACATTCTGCCGCTAATACTCCCCAGTTTTTAGCTCCCAGGCTCCTTATTAGTGATAAAGCAGGTACTTGGATGGACATGGTTCTTTCTGCTGGGACTGGTGGCACTCTTTTAGAGACGCTGTAGAAAACAAAATGGTTAGGTCTAGGGGACGGACGCCTGGAGCCTGATTCCCCGGTGACCCTAATAAGAGGCGTAGCAGGGCTGTGTAAACGCACCTCTGTGGAGATGTTTACTCGGTTGAGGATGGAATATACCACCAACTGTCGGCTGTCAGTTGAGGCCACCAATAGCGCCTTGTAACAAGGCTTAGTTACGGCAGGAGGTTAGGCTCCCCTCGAACTACCCTATTCTGGCCCGTTGCATTGGTGGCGTCAGAACGTGCAGCAATCAAATCTGGTTGATTCAGGATTCAGGAATCAGGCTGTGACATGAATACATTTTTCACAATGTCGCCCTAACATCAAGCTTTGTTGAAGATTTGTCCGTACGGGATATATTAAGTTAGCTTGCATCATGGACCCCTACAGATCTATGGCAAGTTAAAATGTTACACCCCGTCCCCGTCCCATCCACCGCGTTCAAAGTCTTGAGCAGGCTCTCAACCCCCCCGCATGTGATGCCTACATTCATGCAGTGACGAGCAACTTGCCAAGACACGGGACAGAATGATCAGGAAATTCGTAATCCTACTTCCGCGTGGCGTAGGAGGAGTTGCGGCTGAGCGTACTTTAGTAACCCATTCATGTGCACTTTTTCCCTCAGCTCGCCAGCCACGGCCGCGTCACTCCACAAGTCGGTCAGCGCGTGTGCTCATCTAGTTGGCTCAGGATGTGAAATGGTGTTTCACAGCCTGAAGTTCCAAGCGGAAGAGCGACGCCACCAGCTGCCACCGGGCTGTCAGGAGCAGGCTCCCCGACTCTTATCGGCTGCATGCTATGATATGTCGTGGCATTATTGGCCCGTGTCCCAACCAAATCTCCACTGCAGACGCCTTATTCGTATCGAGGTACGTGGTGCCACCATCACAGAAAAGCAGTCAGGCTTTCAGCTCCTCTTGGGAATCCTGAAAGGCTAGCTGCTACCTGCTTGTTAGACTTGATAGCCCTGGTGAGGCAGTGAGGGTTTGTACTGTGAGGTGACAGCGTGTGATCAATGCACATCCATCCCGGTTTGGCCCCCAAATACACCTCAACTGCGGTTCAAACAAGTGACATGAGTTGATCAATGCGCACAGGGCTGCATGTAGTCTGCGGGATCCTATTAGCCGTCTCACGTCAGCCCCCAACTCCAGACCCTTGGTGTGTCCCGCCCCAGGTCTTGGTGACAATTCTCATACAGCCTGCAGGTGATCACGGAGCCCGACTTGATAAAGAAGTACTTGCCAAGAAATGAGGAGCTGCGTCCAAAAGATCAGGCTTTGCCAATGGGTACTTGGTCAAAAGGCTGCACAAGACCAAGGGGCGGAGTAACTCGGCAGAAGAAAAACAGCCGTGACACAACTAAATTGCCAATGGGTGCACTGGTTTCTTGATTTCCTTCCCCCTTCTCCTCTACCTGGCAGTCCTGGGCCTCCCAACAACTTTAAGAAGAAACTCGTTCGATATCCTTCTGTCCTCAGTCTTGTGCATGTCGACAATGATCTGTTCGCACTGGCGGGCGCTGTTGGCGGTGCTACTGTTGTGCGCTGTCCGCTGGGTTGCTGCCGAAAACCCCAAGGATGACTTCTGTCGGAGATATGCGCATCAGGCGACTGTCATAGACGACAAGCTGTACATCGACGGTGGTTGGGTGAATTACAAGCACTTTCCAAAAACAAAGCAAGACTACTCCAGTATGTTGTCAGACACTTGGATACTAATTTCACCAAGATCAAGCGCGGTTGACAGACCTTGCTAACGCCTGAATCAAGACACCTGGCTAGCAGCTCACGATCTCAACAAGCTTGTGAATCGAGGGGGGAATCTTTGGCCCGACTTGAACATCAGCTTAAGCAAGAATGACAGGCAAGTCGAACCTCGGTGTTGTCGGGGGCCAAGACGGAGGGAGGTACTAACATACTCCAGCATCCCATCTGTCAATGGCGGTATCCTATGGGGCGACGAGGTCAACAAGCGATTTTACCTCTACGGAGGCGAGTGGAACGACGGCTTTGCGCTACGATCCTACCATCTCTTCAGCTACGATATCCTCGGAGACAAGTGGGATGACTTTGGGACGCCCGATATTAGTCCCCCGCCGTCGATCGCCTCCTACGGTGCCGGAGTTGGCGTGTCGCAGACAGGAATGGGATACTACCTTGGAGGATGGATCAGCAAGGCCTCCATGACGGGATGGGACGACCCGCGAACGATGAGCTCAAACTTCTACGCGTACAACTACGACACGGGCGAGTTCACCAACCTTGAGAGCCCTGATAAACAAGCCAGAGCAGAAGGTGGAATGGTCTGGCTCCCAGCCGGCGACGCACTCGGACTGCTTGTGTACATGGGCGGTCTCGTCAGTGAAGAAGGCGAGGACAGCGAAGATCCCCAGCCATTCGACGAGGTCTTTGTGTTTGATGCCCAGAGCAACCGATGGTTTACTCAGAAGACGACGGGTCAGATACCATAAAATCGTCGCCAGTTCTGTATTGACGTTGCCTGGGCACCCGACAAGTCAAGCTTCAACATGCAAGTGTTCCCAATCTCGTTAGCAGAGGCCAGTCAGTGCTAACCCATTCGGCAGCTATCTCTGGGGAGGGCTAAGCGCGCCGCCTCCAGTAGTGAACACGACCTCGTTCGCAGACGTCTACATCTTGACCATCCCCTCGTTCACCTGGGTCAAGGCATGGCCCGACAGCCCTGGAAACGGTACATCGCCCCCGGAATTCGGCCACTACAGCAGTTCCTGCAACATGCTCAAGAACATGTCGCAGCTGTTTGTCATCGGCGGTACCTACACAGACACAGATGCTTGTGACTTGGGGGAGCATGAGTGGGGGATGCATAACTTCTGGACGGGCACCCTCAATAACGAAGGCGATAACGAGACGTACTGGGCATTGTACGATCCTAATGTGACAACTAATGTTGTCCCTAAGGATGTCTACGACATCGTAGGTGGGGACAAGGAAGGTGGCGCGACAGTCAAGGAGCCAGAAGACGGATTTGGCTCAAACAACGAGCTCCTCGAGGTTCTTCTCACACGACGACCTTCGATCGCGGAGCGTTCTCCTACCCGCCAGGTCTCCCCCTCCCCGACCGCATCGACAACAGAAACGCCAAGTTCCTCTCCTTCTGGATCCAAGCTATCTACAGGCGGCATCGTGGGCATTTCGATTGGCTCTGTCGTCGGTCTGGCAGTTATAGTAACTGTGTGGTACTGTATCGGCAAGAGAGTGGTCCGCCGTCGCGAGGAAAGGCGACGGTCCCAGATGACACAATCACAACCACAACCACAACCTCAATACTACAGTGGTTATCAAGTTTCTCATCAAGGAATGGTCAGCCCGCAAACATCGAATGGACACAATTCGATGGGATACTGGGGATCCCAACCGTCAAGCCCACAGATGGCGAACCCTCACGGAGCAAACTCGCCACCGCCAACCGAGCTCCCTGCAGAGCATCCCGCTTATCATGGACGAGACGTCAGTGAGGTTTCTCAGCTAGGGATGAACAAAGGAAACGTGTCCCCTCTTGGCATCGTGCCAACCCAAGGCCATTCTCCTCCTCCCCCTCCTGGTCCTGTAATGATGCCTTGAATACACAATGAATGGCACTATTAAATGGTGATACTGTGTGAGAGATATTGCATAAAGAAAGTCAAGAAGGCGAGGCGGGGTAGCAATAGCCAGACTACCAGCTGGGAAAGAACTTAATGGGTAAAGCGTCGGTGTTGTCGAGGACACGGAATGGGTCAGGGGGAGGAACTCGATGAATACCAGCCGCAGGAGCCAGAGCTGCGGTGGCAGAACTGGGAGGGAGGATGATGAGGGACGGCGAGGCGGTGGAGCGAGCGTGTGAGATTATCCGCCAGTACATAGAAGCACATAGTCAAGACAAGGTAGTCTTATACAAGGGTACCATCAGGCGAATGCTGGTCATTTCGGACCCGACTTTGTCACCATGTTTAGCAGAGCCTTTCAGTATCACTACACAACCCCCAAGAGTGGCTGTCATTTAAGCGTTGTGGTCGGTTTTCTCCGTCCAGTTCCAGATCCTGGCGAGGTGACGGTCAACTCTTCCGATCCTCTCGTCCAGCCCAACATCAACCTCAACTTCTTCGCCGACGACCTTGATATCATTCCGATGAGGGAAGATCTCAAAGTTGCGTGACATTGAGGCATCGGTCATTCCTGTCATTCCGTATTGTCATATTCAGAACTCGTTGTATAGGGTGGGTCAGAAGGGGGCGAACATGATCAAGGCAGAGTACAAGGTGTATTAGGTTGCACCTAAGAATGTATTCTATCTCGCATCAACACACAAAGTCAGCTTGCGTAGACAAGTCTAGATATAATAAAAACTAATTTGTTTTTTATGAGTGCCAACCTCTCCAACTTGAAGACTTTCTAAGAATAGGTACCTTGGTGATAACACTGGGAGTGAGACTGCTCAGACTATCTTCTCGATCGCATCTCTCTTTATGTATATGGGAATCTAGGGGCCAACTGACCGTTTCATACATGCAACTACGGGCCAAACTTCATGTTATCCAGCCAACCATTTCTCAACTCGCTTCGATGCAGCGTTGCAAGAGCAACACCAGAAACGGTAGGATCTGACGCTAATGATCCTTGGCGTCCGGGAGCCCCGGATCGAGACAGGGTTCCTTGACTGATGATTGGTTGCTTTGGCCTCCAGCTCGCGTTCGCGTTCGCGTTGCTCGGGTTCATCAACACTTGGACCTTGATAAGCTGATTTGTCTCGCTTTAAAACGAGGCTCGGTACGAGACCGAGCTTTGTTGCCAACTTTCACGCTTTTCGTGCCAGTTGAACATTCCTTTCTTGAGTTTCGATTTGTTGATGCCAATATGCAGCAGGCTAGATCCACACGTGCGGGATACAAGAAATCTCGAAATGGTTGCGCGAGATGCAAGAAGAGACGGGTCAAAGTAAGTTGCCCTGCAGGGCTGCTAAAGAATCGTCTGACTGGTTATAGTGTGATGAGGAAGTTCCATGCTCTGCTTGCGTGAGACACAAGGTTCCTTGTAGCCTTGCATCTCCTGATAGTCAGTCTGAAGGTATTCACATACCTGACCGATCTGTTCACCCACCGAACGATAGCTCTGCTGGCTTTAACTTTTCGTCCTTACTCTCTGGGTCTCTATTCGAAGGCCCCCGAGACGATGGGGATTGTTGGGTTGCCAATGTTGAGCTCATGTTTCATTACTCAACCGTTACGTATAAAACGCTATGCTTTTCAGACCAAGTCGTGTCAACCTTCATCCACGACATGCCTCGTCTGGCTCTCTCTCATCCATACTTTCTGCGAGAGATTCTATCACTTTCTGGATATCACCTAGCTTATCTTCATCCTGAAAAGAGGCAGTCTTATGTTCTTTTAGCCTCTAAGCACCACGATCTAGCTGTCAGAGGCATCAGAGAAGTCCTTTCTGGGCCGATAACGTCAACAAACTGCCATGCACTATACGCGACCGCAATATTTGTCGTCATCAACAAATACGCCGCCTTTCCGAGTTGCGAAGATCATCAAGCACATGGATGCTTGATGCCGATTCAAGCACTCGTTGAGATGTTTTCTCTTGTCAACGGCATCAGCGCTCTCCTGATGTCCTCAGAGGGAAGAAGTATTCTCAATGGGCCGCTCAAAGACTTTTTCAGCCGGTCTATTGTTCCATTTCCGCCGAGTGAACTGTTCCAGGGGCTCTTGACTCGAGTGCCTGAGCTCAAGCTCCGGGCAGAGTCAGACGCTTTGGAGCCGAAAGCAAAACTGATTTTGATCACGACCCTTCAGTCTTTTGCCGAATGCCTTCAAGATACTATTAATCGTCCAACTGTATCGTGTCCGCCTGAGATGCGTGTCCAGTTCATGTGGCCCATGATGGTTTCGCGTGACTTTCTCGACTTGGCGGGTTCGGGACATCCGTTGGCTCTGGTGACTCTGGCTTATTATGATACGTTGTTGTCTTGGGGGGAGTCTAGATATTGGTTTTTTGAGGGTTGGGCACAGCCGTTGATGGAAGCTATTATCGAAAAGGTTCGAGGTTCTGAGTGGGAGGATCTTGTTAGTTGGCCTGCAAGCATCGTTTTGAAGGGAAAGGAAGCACCCTTAGACGCAATGGGGATTCCTGGGATAGTATGAGCCTGGACAGTTCTTGTACCTACCCGGGTCGGTTTTACTCATAAAATGGGCCTACATCAACATGAAGGTCAATAAGACCGGAGACAAATACGAGCCGAGGCCAGTCCTTGCTTCTGGAGGCTATCACCGGCTAAATATAATCACCCACCATTGTACCCTCAAGTCAACTTCCTTAACTCCCATACCCCAATTACTTGGCAACAACTTCTTAATTCCTCTTTGAGATTCCATTACACAGCTGAAACTCTTATTTCCTATTTAGGAAATAGTGAGTCCATTCACTGACGAACCGGAGTCACGGACCGACGATCCGTGGGCGGGAGAATGTCGGATGTCTGGTCCAACCATTGATGCCTCGGATACACCAGATGATTCTCTTATATGGTCGACAGACCGCACTTGAGTGATTTCTCCCATTTTCTCCTCATTTTTACTTTGATTGAAAGACTTGTCATTGTGTTCTGCTGCAAATATGGCTTCTACTAACCTCACTTGGCGCCAGACCTCCCCTGGAGTGTGGAGCCGCTCCATTGATGAGATCGAGAAGTTCTATGCCACTATGGTGGTTCTCTACGAAGCTAGTGGCCGCATGTTCTTCGGCATGACTGGTCATGTTTCTCTCTCCATCAAGATCCCCGATGGAACTTCTCAAGATCAGGCTGAAGAGGACGTTGACAAGGCCTTGAGAAAGGCATGGCTCGCTCTGAGATACGCTCACCCCACTCTCGCCGCCGAGGTCACCGAGAACGTCCAAACCGGCGAATGGACAAAGACTTACCGTCAATTTAAAGATGAAGCGGACAAAGATTCTTGGCTTGAGAAAACTCTTGTTCACATCTCGACTGGTCAAACTGGAAACGAATGGGCCAACTCCGATCCTCCCGCTCCCAAGGTCCCAACCATGTTTGTTCTGGATCTTCCTGCCGACGGGACTTTGACGGTTCGACGTGATCTTGTCTTTCGCTCGCCTCACGATATCATCGATGGAATTGGAACGTTGATGATGCTTAACAACTTTATCACTCGCGCTGCTGAGGCTTACGAGAAGGGCGACTCTTTTGAGATTCCTGTCTTTGATGGCTCTGAGAGCGCGAACCTCAGTCCTTCGTATCGGCTGGCTGCTCAGGTTCCCTCTGAACTTACCAATGACCAGAAGAAGAGGATCGAAGAAATCACCGCCCAGAAGGCAGCTGTTGCTTCTGATCCAAGCGTTGAGCATCTCGCTCTTCCATTCAACAGCGGCCCTCTTCTACCTGGTCGTCATCAGCGCATTGCTCTCACCTTTTCTCAGGATCAGACGAAGAGTCTTATTAAGGCTTGCAAGGCTGCTGGAGCTACGCCAACACACGTGTTCCATGCCGCTGCTGCCATGGTCATGAGAGATGTCCAGGAGCCTCCCTCGGAGACAAAGCGTGTCCGATATATCAACTACATTCTGCGCAATGAACGAGACAAGTGTGACGATCCGTACAACTCTGCTCTCCACGCCGCGTCTGTCTACCACTCTGTCTCGGGTCAGAGTCTCATTGTTGATATGGACTTGCCCGCAGCTGGTACAAAGGTCGACCCTAAGCAACGTCGGGAGGAATTCCTCTCTGTTCTGGAGAATATGAAGGACTTTTACCACACTGTCAAGGAGGACAAGGAGCATTATATCCTCACGCCCACTTTGTGGACTCTAGGCACGCCAACCCTTCCTCCTTCCCCTCGACCTCTTCCCGTACCACCTCCCAATGCTCACCCATCCGTGTCCATCTCCAGCATGGGTCGCACCGATGCCATCGTGGCTACAGAAAACGGGACCTTTAGTACTCGGGATCCTTGGGTTACTGGCGAGGAGCTTGGAAATGGGCTGGGGTTATTCCTTGGCACTTCTCGTGGTGAATTGTGCTTGAGTGCTGCGTATAATGATGCTTGGCATACGGCGGACGAGGTGCAGCAGTATTTGGACCGTTGCAAGGAGGTGGTGTACTGGAGCTTGAGTATCGACGCTGAGTAGGAGGATTGGTTGGATTGTGATCATGATTTTCCTTGCTGTCTCTCGTTTAGGGCTGCGAGGGTGATAGTTGATGCGAAGGAAATGTTATGTAAATGGCGCGGAACGAATGTTTATTAGTGTCAACACCAAGTAGCGTACTCCTCGAGCAAACGATACAAGAGTGATACCAGCCTTCCATTACTCCAAATATCCCATATTTTACATGAACAACCCGTTATTTGGACTTCTTCTTCTCTGTCTGGTGGTAGTAGATCACCAACACCAACAGGCCCAGCGGAATGAGCGTGCTAATCTCCCCAACAACTAGACAAATGTTAGCAGAGGATACTTCAAACATGAAAATATGCTTACCCATTCTCCAGCTGAGCCATCCCGAAGTCAACCTCAACTCTCCCTCCTCGTTGTGAGGGAACCCGTTTGTGTTGATAGCAAAAAGACTTGTCAGAAATGAGAGGGGAGTCTACGCTGTTAGAGGATCTGATGAGCAAGACTCTGAGGGGGCTTGACTTACAAAGATGACTGTGACGATGGTGAATGGGAGGATGATAAAGTTCATGAATCGTGCTGCCTCGGCTTCTTTGAGGGATGCTTGGGCTTGCATCGCTTGGATGATGTTGCTCAACTGAAAACATTTGTCAGTATCAAGGAAAGCGAACCCTGACGAGGGCTAAGCTAACTTACTCCTTCAAGTGTCGTAGACGCATCCCTATCCATCCGCTGCGTCCTCTGAACCAAAGTCTCAAGGCCAGTATCATGAACAAAGCTCTCCCTCAAGACCTTTCGTACATCTTTCGTGATAGTTGGTTGCCCTGGAAGTCTAGATGGCCAGAGAATCTCTGCAACATCCTTGACCACTTTCAGTTGCGTCTCAAATAGTTGTCGAAGGAGACGGAGCTCGTCTCGGATGTCCTTGACTCGCCAGGTTGAGTCAGCGGCTTGGCGGATGATGGTGTTTACTTCGCTAGGACTCCAGTCGCTTGTTGTGAAATTCTTGAAGAATTTTGCTTCCTCGTCCGTCTAAGACATGGTTGTTAGTAGAGTGCTGTTTGTGGTGAGCAGGATCGTACCTCGTAGCCTATCTGACCCTCAAAGATATCAAGAACATGCTCGCCAAGTCCAGCCCACTTGAACTCGTTGACCAAAGTTACTGCTTCAAACACAATCCGCTTGATCAAGTCGCTTGGCGTTCGGAGGGTATCCAAGTTGCCTTGGCGGATCGTCTCGAATAGGTCATCTGCCATCGTCTCATTCTTGCGAGCTGGTATGGCAGTAATGATCGTATCTGTTTACCAGAGTCAACATTGAACGTGAAGGAGGGATTCATGGTGGACACTTACTGTCATCCAGCTTCCAAAGCCACAGCTGACGAACCATCAACCAACTGAGAGACAGATCCTGCTGGATCTTTTTGGCCTTGTCCTTGTTTGCCCTTCTCTTGTTACGCCTCTCAACATGCCCATTATCAGCCGGCAAGAATGGCATATTTGCCGGCTTATTTACTGGCTTCTTTGCCTTTTCCAGAGTTGTGCGGACTTTTGTCTTGCCCTTTCTCTGCATCCGAGACCACAACCACTTGATGAACGCCCACTTCGGTATCTCTTCCACTTGGACTTCCTTTCGAGATTTCTCCTTGGTCTTGTCGATGCGATCTTTCAACCATCGGTAGACGACTTGCTGATCTTTGGTGCGCAGCGTGTTGTCTCTTTGCTCAACATGATTGGCTGTCTGGTCGAGGGTCTGGGGCCGTTGCGCTCCAAGCATTCCGGTGAAGGGGGAGTATGTTCGCTCGAGCTGTTCATATCTTTTGCGAAGTATCTCTCCCTTGTCTGTCTCTGTTTCTGGGTCGTGAAGTGTCTCGATATCCAGAAATGGTATCTACAGCACATTAGCAGGCCAGTTCCTCGGGGACAAGGTAGTGAACTCACCACCAGCGACACCATGCTGCTTGGCTTGATGAAGCATTCCGCGTTTGTCCATGATATCCTCTTTTCAGGCATAACGGGTGGCTTGGTAGTCTTTTCTTGCTTTTCGATGGCCTTTTTCTCTGCTGTAGCTCGGTTCAGTTGGTCTTTGAGGTTTGGCCTCTCCGCAACCTGTACAGTAGGTAAGTACAGCTACAAAGCCGGAGACTGTCTCTCTTACCCTCGCATGTGGTTTTCTGACTCGAGAACAGAGGTCATTGGTCTCTCGAACTCTGATGTTGCTCTCAAAGAACTGCCAGGCTTGAGCATCAACCTCGGCACCGTCTGAGGTCCTGATATTGGTGATGAGAAAGTCCTAAAATGCGTACATTAGCATCATAAGGATAGGAGGACCATCTTGGTTGGATTAGTCTACCTTGATCCAAGTCATCTACTGTATGTTAGTGCTGTACTATGCTTCCGGGTCGAATAGACTTACGTTGTTCGAGTTGAAGTTGATCCATCTCCAAGAACTCTCTCTGACGTTCTGCTTGAACTCATCTTCTGTTAGTTTAACCCTGATGCTCTCCTCTCGCCTACCCTCCATTCCCCTCTCCTTCTGAATCTCATCCTTGGACTTGCCACGCTCTTGTGGCGATTCTGGAATCTTCTCAATGCTGATGTCTGCATCTTCCTTGACTAGTCGCCCCCAGACCTCTGATGCGAAATTGGCCTCGCAGTCCGCAAGAAAAGATGTGCCTCCGTCGACTGGCTCCTCGATCGAAGACCCGTCATTGGTGCTCTCCCTTTCGGACTCTTCTTGAGCAGAATCATCTTCTAGTCGCTTACTGTCACTCTTCTTGCGATACAGAACGTGAGACACCTTGATCCCTGTGGGAGTCCAAGACATGGAGGTGCTCCCATCAGGCTTTGGCTTGAGCCCAGCCCATTGGTATCTGAAGTAGACGGGAAAGTCGTTACAAATCTTCCTGATATCCTCAGAGTATTCAGCAGGCTTCTGAGGGACATTCCCAGCAGTCTTGCGTCTCAAGGGTGCCTTTTGAAGAAATGAGAGATTCTCGGCAAAGAACCTTTTATCCTCTTCGTTTAGGCCGTCGCCCTTGAACAGGTCCCGGGGTGTTTTCCCGTTGTCGTTGAAGCAGTCTAGCTCTGCGCCTCTCTCAAGAAGCATCTTGATGACGGTGTGATTCCGTTTCCTGCATGCATCATGTAGCGGAGAGTTCCCTGTACTCGTCAGAAGTGGTTCAGAAATGGAGTAGGGCAGTATGAGCGTACCGTCGTTATCCTGGGTGTTGAACTCGGCATCGGCATCAAGGAGCCGTTCTAGGCAACGCTTTGACTCTTTGCCAATGTCTTGCACAATGAGTTGGTGTAATGGAGTTTGCAGATCTTCGTTCAGGGCGTCAACATTTGGCCCGTATTGAAGTATCGCATCAAGAATCCCCCACATGACGCCGTTATCGACATGTTCACCCGCCATCCCCGAGATCTGATGCAAGACCGTGAACTTTCTCGAGTCTCCGAGGTTGATGTAGTGCGAGGGTGCCATGAATGGATGTTGAAGGATCCGTGATACGAGATTGGCTTTCTTCTGAGCTACGGCTTGAAAGAGTGCTGTTCGTTTGTTTTTGGACGACTGAAATGTGAGGTCGATCTTGTGGTTTCTGAGGAGATACTCTGCATCTTTGTCGTGACCTCGGCAGATAGCGATGAACAAGACGGAACATCGGCCTTCGACCTCGGATAGAGGTCCAACTCTTTCTTGAGGAGCCAAGGTTCGATACGTGTTTGCTGCCGCTTTCCGCAAGACTTCGATATCGTCGTCTATGCCTTCTCCTCCCGGTTCCAGTATCGCGTCAATCTCCTTTCCGAGATCCACCAAGCGATTGGACTTGGGGCCTGCCTCAGGGTCATCCGAGAAGGTTTTCCCTGTAGTTGGCATCACTTCCCTCTCGAGGATCACGGGGACGGGCTCCTCGGACGTGTCGTCAAGGCGTTGGAGTATGCTCTGGATCGCGCCATCTTGACACTGAGTGGCAGCCAGCCACATCCACGAGCGGAGTTTTACCTTGAGCTTTGACGGGGCTGGGTCTTGGCTGTCTGAAGTCGGGGGCTCCTCGTTGAGAAAAGACAAGGCGCGAGAGCCCGTCAACAAAGGCGAAATCCAACCCATGGCTGTATCCGCGCCTCGTGGACACTTTCAAGGTAATTTTTCGTATAGAGAAAAAGAACTCAAGAGACAAAAGTCCGGGGGAGGATCCTTATAATCTCGTTGACCAGGCTGCTGACGAGTCACATTACGTCTGGAGTCCCCTTGTTGGTTCTGCCCTTGAATGCACCAATCAGCTGCAACTATTGCAACCAGGACCTCATGTTTCTCACCCAGGGTGGCTTTCAGCTGGATCCTACTGCACTTTTTGGAGTGTGTATGGTAAGACCAACGGTGGGTAGCATTAGACGCCTCGGCGCTTAGCCTGCGAATTTCGAAACCAGGCTCTGAGAATTGGCCCCTTTGATTATGTTTCCTGAAGCCAAACGTCCTTTCCTATTTGATGCGACGAACCTACCGTGCCTAGGTCTTATGGACTACCTAGTTACAAGCAATTTTGCTGGCCAGAGAGAACTTTCAGGCTGGGACAAGTTGAGCAGCTTCGGTGGCATGTCATCACCTCATCTCGTACTTATGGTGCGCTTTATGGATGCTGTCACAAGGCTCTGATTTGCCAGTATTTGCTCACAGCTGCCTTGAGTTTCCGCCCCCAATCTCATCCTTGCACATCTACCAACCTAAGTAATCCCAATCTTCTCGGGAGTTGTGGCTTTGCCACCACTGCCCCAACTCGTGACGAGACAGCCGGGCACCTGACACACACTCTGTTTTCTAACCAATTTGTGAACCAGGGAATTAGATTACTCATTCATAAATAGTACGTGTACAGGCGGGGGAGAAACGTCGTGATGTTTTGAAAGTCTCCCAGCTTGTGTCAAGGATGGAATGCCGCCGGGTTGAAACCAGCCAAGGTGAAAAAAGACCACCATTACTGGAAAAGTCAGAATAACCGGAGATGAAAAAAAAAAAACGCAGGGAGAAAACGTACTCATCACTGTATCCATGGAAAATCCACACATACCACAAGCCGCTCGTTCTATTGAACGTAGTACTTTTAAGCCAGTTCAAGACTGGCGGTCGCGATGGAGTGTAGGAGCAGGTAAGAAAGATAGGTTGCCCTATGAGAAAATCATGCACATCCTCCCATGTATGGTGTAGCAGTAACTAGCAGACAGGACCGCGATGGGGGTCGGCTCTCGTCAACTCGTCGATGCCAGCGTGTTGGGTCTGAACAGCGATCCAAACATTCCCCTACTCCATCCCCGGCATCTCGACCGAAACGTTGATCGATCCATCAGACCGGTGACTTGGCATTGCCCCATAGCTACTGGCAGACGCGAAACTTGCAACACTGCCAGCTCTTCTCGGTGACCACGACCGTCTCGACGCTCCAGTAAATGGAATGCTGGAAGCTAATGATGCGCTTTCTGGGCTGACAATGAGATCATCCACAGTGGCGCCCCAGGAAATGTCTTCTTTCAGCAGCACAAAACGGTGCCAAAGGGCCTCGTCATCGACAAGCCTCAGGAGTGCTGGAGAATCCGAACCCAGTCTCTTTGCAGCTCGAAGGTGCGTGCCGAGACTTGTAGTAACGTAGAATAACAGCGAAGGCCAGTCCTCGAGCAGACGGGGACCATTTGCTGCGGAAAGGAGAGAGTTGGCGTATCGTATGGAGGCAGCTGGAGTTGCCGGGTTTGTCGGTATGTTTCCCGCCCCTATCCAGCTGGCGATGTCTGCACGACGGTCAGGCATAGGTATCATGACCAAGTGCTCAGCAAACGCCTCTTTCTGGCCCATATTCCTTCCCCGTGGCCGATTTCTTGGTCTTTGGGGGTTGGGCTCCTCGGCATTGCCACTGCTCGCACGACTAGGCTTCTCTGATGGCACCCGCTCGGGGGGTGAGATAGCTTCCTGTTCTATGTATCTTCCCCTCGCAGCAACTAGATCATCTAGCTCCGAGATGCAGATATAGTCGAGGCATGTCATCGCAATGGTGATGTGGCAGTTAATGATCGGGTTGCGTGCAGCAGACTCAGACAGAAAGCGGAAACCACCACCTTCAAGAAAGAATTCCCTCACCGATTGATGAATGACTTGCACAAATCGAGTCTCTCCTTGCTCGAGATCAAGCGATCCTGCCCCAGCGCGAATAGATAAACAGTCGTTGTGCTCTGGCGGTACCTCGCCTGATCGTGCAGCGCTCACTTGCAACAAGCCTCCTGTTAAGGCTTTGATCTCCCTCTCAAGTTGGCCATCGCTCTCTGTGTAGCTCCCCGACTTTCGCCATTCCTTGAGAGACTTGGGTATGGGCGTTTTAATGAATGCGAGCACGTGGTGCCATTGATGAAGCCTCAAAGGCGTCGTGGACATGAGAGCCCACTGAAATGCCCGTAGGGCGACCTCCCGCAACTCTGGACTGATGGACGCTACCATCTCTGTGAATAGGCTCTCCAACTCCCAAGGCATTGAATCGATATCTCTCAGTAAGACCTCAAGGTTCTTGCCTTGGTCATATTTGAGAAGAAGACTGTCCATAGTCAGCGTCACCCAGAGAAAGATGCCGCCAGCGTTGTCTGTGATCTTATCTCGTAGTTTCGGCTCCCACCGTGAGTCGGATCCCGAGATTCTGGCATTTAGTCTTTGGTTGACATATCTTGAGATGTCCCCTTCATTGAGATCCTCCGCAATCAGCTCTGAGGCCGAGGAAAAGGAGATTTGCGGGTAGTGTCGACTAGACAGACACACTCGGACACGGCCATTGTTCTCGCCCTTAGATAACTGCCCCCAGAATTCTGCGTGGGATCGTGAGGCAGATAAATCAAGCTCGTCGAGACCGTCGATGAAAACAAAAGTCCTCTTCCCTTGCGCGTGACCAAGGATCGAGTTTAGTAGGCTCCTCAGCTCCGGTGCCCTCCACATCACCTCGGTGTGTCCTGACATTCCGGCGTCCTCGTCCAATTCCCTCCAAGTCTGCACCGCCTCTTGTAGTTGGGCCGGATAGTGCGGTAACAACTGGTATAGAAGAGACCGAAAGATGCCAATTGAGGAATGCTCCAGAGGCTCACCTTTTCCGTTAATGAAGAAGCCGGCGATGCAATACTCAGAACTGTTGAGGGACGCCTTGGCATGACGAAAAGCCTCCTTCATCAATGTTGACTTTCCGGCCCCCGGTTTTCCCTTAAGCCAGAGGATACATGGTCGTTCTTGGAGTTCGCGGTCGAAGAGCCATCGGGAATATGTCTCGTTTTCGATCAACCAGCGGCCTGTTTGAGGCGCAGGGTCCTCGATCAGTTGGCGACGCCGATGCATATAAGGGAACTGAAGAGATCTGAGGCAAGCATTTTCCAGAGCGCTCAACTCTTTACGCCTGGAAGTATTCAACATGGTCGAGTTGAACGCAACAGGTTCGTTAGTATTATAGGCATGAATAGTGCCGGTCAAAATCGCGAGATATACCGATCGGAGTTCACCCACAACCTTGACAAAATTGGGGTCTTCTCTTCCGGAAAACCGACACATTTCCATGTGGTTGGCCTGGAGTGTTTCGGCCTGTTCTCGCTGATCCCCTAATAACGAGGATGTATCTGGCACAACCTTGTTTCCCAACACACCAAGGTTGATTTTGCTCATGGGGTACCCTTCTTGAAAGGTCTTGACTCGAAAACCATGCTTGAGCCAAAGCCCGGAAAATGCCTCCTGCGAGCGTTCGAGATCCGTGGTCTTGAGGCCGAGGGTGTCCAGGATTGCCGAGGTTGTTTGGAAGCGCAGACCACTGAGGACGGATCTTGCCCAGGCGCCGAGAGCAGATAAATCCGGGCTACCGCGATGAGGTGTGCCCAAGAATATGACAGCGGCAGTAGACTTGACGATGTTGCTCAGTTCATCAGGTTGAGAGGTCGCAGATAACGCCAGCATCTGATCTAATAGTTAGTTCCCATTCTGAATCTAGACTGAGCCTCGGAGTCACCTCTTTCACAACGATTCCACCAAGGCTATGAGCCAGAAAGATGAGAGGGCGATCTTTAGAATGGCTTCTCCCAAGGGCGAACAAGAAGTCTTTGCTATGTGAAAATACGCTGTTCTTATTCGTTGAACCAGATGTGTATTTGGTGATCTTGGTGTCATATCCGTACGTGAGAATACGGGCTTTTGGACAATCTTTTGGTAGCAGATCGCCAGGCCAGAAAAGCGTCGGCACTGGCATCTTGGGTTTGGGGACTTTGCTTGGCCCTCGTTTTCCTGAGGCCCATTTCATCAAGGTTGTGACGCTGCGAAGAACCTGTTCTCGTCTTGGTGCCATCACCTCGGACTCATGTGGTTGAAAAGTGGCAGGTGGTTCGATCACCGCGTCGGGCATAAGAGGTGACGTCCATGTTTTGTACGCATGGCCTTTCAACCCGTGGATGATGACAATGCTTCAGGCACCTATGTCAGCGTGACCATCGCGTCACCTTGCGCGCGCGCTCACTCACTCAACCGCTGGTTCTTGATCACTGGGCTCATAGACGAGGAATAGACCCGTAGGCGGGCTGGGATCAGCCATTTTGAAGGCGCCTCGGGCATTCGACGAATGTTCTTGACTATGAAATTAGGTTGAAAGGTGAGTGAAGAGGGGAATCAGCGCTGTTCTCAAATCAGGCTCTGCCACCCATGGCAGCTGTCGTACAGAGCGCCTACGGTCACCTTAAAGCACAAAAAAGAATACCCGTTGGCTCATGTGGGCCAAGACACAGGCGAGCACAAGCTAGGATTATGAGACAGCTATAAAATTGTGATACAGGTCCCACACACTTGATTTCTATAGTTAGGCTTTTTTCTCCTTTATAAAAAAAGGCATATAAGAATAGATTTCTATATAAGTAAAGATGTTATTTCCCCTACCTCTACCCTATGAAGTTCTTAAACGCCTCAGCAGCCGTGATCTTTAACAGACCCAACTCTAGCATCTCCTTACTCGTCGTCGAAGCCGAGCACTTCCCTTCCCAGCTCGCATCCAAAGAGTATACAATCGACTTCATAATACCCTGGATTTCCGGGGGTGACGCCGTAACCATGTTGTCAATAAAAGTCGTATCCTTGTAAACAACCTTTTCAACTTTCGCGCCAATAGCTTGTTCAACCATTTCCACAAGCTGCTTGCCAGTAATATCCTCTGGACCATTCAAGACGTACTTTGCCTTATTATATCGGCTTGGGTCTTCCTCGGCCAACAAGTGAGCTGCGGTAGCCCCGACCTCGTCGGCATCAACGGGAGCGACGGGTGCATCCTCGTTTGACATTAGCCTCAGAATATCCTGCTTTCCAGTCTCGCGAAAGTTCTTGACGAATTGAACGGCGTTGTTAAGGAATAGTGGAATGAAGGCATTGGGTTGTAACGAAGTCCACTGCATGGCGCTGAACTCTGGCGAGGCAAGCATGTTTTCGATCGCCCAGTGGGTTCTTGGGTAGAATGCCAGACTGTCTGGGCGAGCGTTTGCAGCCGTGGTTGAGATACGGACGACATATTGGACGCCTGCTTTTAGGGCAGCAACGTGGAATGTCGACTCTTCGGGAAACTGAGTTGGCATCATATGCGATGCTATGAATGCTCTAACGACATTGTTTTCACGTAGCCAATCGGTAGTTACATCGGTCCAGCTCATCCCGATGACTTCGACGTTTGGTAGCTTGGCTAAATGTTTGGCTGCATCTCCGTTGGCGGAACGGGTGAGTGCGAGGATCTTGTATCCCGAGAGAAAGCTCTTAGAATTTACGAGTCGTGACAGGGTTTCGGTCGTGTTTCGACCAGTGTTGCCAGTAGCCCCAGCGATGAGAATTGTGGGAGCCATAGTTGTAGATTTGTTGAAAGCGAAGAAGGGATGGAGATGCTGCTTGGGGAGGTGATTGATGTACTTGACATTCAGGTGCAGCACTCTCCCTCCTTCTTATAACCAGCCATCCATACAGGCCAGGATCGTCAATAACGTTAAACACTTGTAGGTTACATAAACTTCTCGCATCTGTGCTCATTCTGGAAAGTCCGCAAGCCCGCTACAAGTCCGCATCTCCAAGTCCGCAACGCGAACCCATGAGAACGCAGTTACGCACCGACAACTTAAGGAAGTACCTAAATTATTACTTCTATTACCAAATATTTGTGAATCCCCCGTGAGAGCTTTATGTCAACTGTCTCAATCGTTCATTTTTGACCCACGTTTCACACATCACCTGGGAGGGAGAGGCAATGCAGTCAGACATTCACTATGAAGGAGGTACAAGATGTATTACTAGGTATAACAAGCGGGTATTCGATAAACCGGAACGCGGAGAAGGTTACAAGACGGCCATGAACCATCACCCGCATGGCTAACTATTTACCCAGCCCCCTCTCGACTCAGATCATGTTGACGCGCTTGTTGTCCCACAGAGTCTGGTGTACACTTCGGAGAACAGTGGCGCTAACCCATGATACCTCCCTATTCGTTCCTCTAACCTGGAACTTGTCCCGACCGACTTGGACCTGTCGCCTACCGTTGTTTCTCTCATCACCAAGCCTTCCGGTCACGTAGATATCTCCCACAATGATCAAACCGCTTCTGTGACGGCTGAGCATTACGTTGAGTTGATGTTCGTCGGTCGTCATACCCGGGCCGGATTGTTTGGTTGTAGCCATGATGGCTACGACAATGTCGCTCTCTTGGCCCTGAAAGGAGGAAATGGTCTTGGCTGGCTTCATCGAAGCAAGAGAAGCGTACTTGGGCCTCTTTCGTATTTCCTCGATGACATGCATGTTTGCTGTATACGGTGTGATGATGATAATCTGGGAGGGCTGAACTCTTCTCGCGGTGCTCGAGATGAAGCCCAAAATGAAATCCAGTGCGACGATAACTTGATCCCGATTGCTCTTCGATTTCGTTATGGGGTCGGTATGGCAATGCGATCCCTCACAATGAATGAATATGGGCTGGAGTGAGCCAGTCGGAGCGGCGTTCAGCTGGGGATATTTGGCAAGGACAAAGAATTCAATGTCGCGACCGATACGATGGGCGTCGAGCTCAATACTGCATCCTGGTCCGTAGGTGCAATCGACATCCGGGTAGATAAATCGCTTTGAAAGGTCGAATAGGCCATGTGCCATTCGTAGCTGTGTTCGAAGGCGGTACACGGGCATTCCAAGACCTTGGAAAAACTCAAGCGGCGAAATCTTTGCGTCACGACCAAGACGATTGATCGCATTGCCTTGTGAATCCTTCTCATCGAGGGATATCACAGCTGGCGGCAGTTGCTTCTCGTCGCCTGCCAAAATACAAGGCATCATAGTATTCCCCCATAGGGAATACAAATCGGGCCGGGTCATGTTGGCGGCTTCATCGACGGCAAATCCCCTGGCCTTGGTCTTCTTCCAGTTGCGGTAGAACTTGCCGCAAGACTGGGCTGGAGTGGTGCAGACAATGTCGGCCGCCTCCAAGATTCGACGGAAGAGAGCTTCAATCACGTTCTTGTCGACCATCTTGCCATTCGCATATTCTTCCCAGCTTATTGTACCTGATGCGACGCGACGGAGCCTGACCAATTTGCTGTCCTTGTCGACTTGTCTCTGTAGTCGATGGATAGCAATGCTATCACAAGGATGCATGCTAGGGACAGCTCGTGATCGTAGACACATCAGAAGCCAATGCGTCTTGGACAGATGGAGGTTCCACCTGCCCGGTCTCTTCCAGGGGTCGGAAGTCGCATCATCAGTCTCCTTAGGATCGCGTAGAAGGCTTTGAAAGGCCTCATACTCTTCGTCGTCGTACCCACGGACAACAAGCTTGCGGCGGACATGATCCTTCTCTTTCTTGTCCTTGTTGTATCGGTTCACCAGACTTGAGCTGATGGCGTACAGTCGAGCAGCAAAAGTATTCACAGCAACGTGTGTTGGAGCGCTGGCAAAGATGGGTCCGAGAGTCTCTCCCATTCCAAGGGTCGCGACAGAGAGCGCCGTCGTCTTTCCGAAACCCGGGCCCTGTTCAACAAGTTAGACATAGGTGTGAAGTCAATAGGATGATGGCTTACAGCTGTCATGAGGCCGAGGCCCAGAGCCCTCTTGGAGAAGTACTGGCGGAAACGGTCGCGGTCTGTGGGAAGAATCTCCATCATCAGAGCGTCCATAAAGGTGGCATCTCGGATGTCGAGTAGATTCACATCTGGCACGCAGGGTAGAACGACCGTGGCGGGCGATGAGACAGAGAGGGGCTTAAAATCTCGCAGTACTGACCAAAACCCGGACCCAAGGACGAGCGCCCGATGAAGGCTCATTCGGAACTCGAGTTCGTTCGCTGGTGTGCATGTGCCTGTCGGGTAATTGTCAAGCTTGGGGGCGTCCAGCGCCAACAAGTTAGAGGGTCGTCGGCCACTCTGAAGGCTACAGACAGCATCGACCTTTCGCTTTGTTTCGTTGAGGTTTGGAGAGAAACGAAGAGCAATCCAGTTCTAGTGTCCAGTACTCTTTTCCATCGCCTTGATTGCCTCGCCTCGGCTTTCAGAGGTGTGCACACCAAAGATGGGTGCTCGGGAATGATCACTCCCTTCGGTGTTTCGAACCTGTAGGATTAATTCATCCTTGCCAGCAGGGCGAAAATTCTTGAGGGGCGGCTCAATTTCCGTGGGGTGAGCTACAATTCTGGCATCCAAGCTTGTCGCATGTCCTTCATCCTCGGGCTTATTGTAGAGCTCGACTGTGAGAAACTGGTCTCGAATCAAGTGTCGCAAGGGAGCGTCGTAGTGATTAAGGAACTCGCCGGTCAATGAGATGATTGCAAAAGAGCTAAGTTCATCACCCCCAGCATTCTCGTCCTCCTTGGTCGTCACGAAACGAGCCAGGAACCGCTGCTCTGCGATCTGTTCGGCTGCATGGCATAGCCATCTGACGTCCTGGATTTGGGATTGAACCAATGCCGCTGTGTGTGAGTTTTGGTCATCAAAAGTCCACGCTGGCCAAAATTGATGGCCTTTGTTGTTCTTAATCAGGTTGTCAAAGCGCTCCATGTCCCAATCGTGCAGTGTTCCGTACGGATAAGAGAATGGTGGTGGCAATTGGTCCTCGTTCCAATCGCGACGGAGCACATGGGACGGTTTGTGCACAATGAAGGTGAAATCTCGTTGCATGAGGATATCGACAAGAGTCTTGTCGCCGACAATAGGTTCCAGCTTGTTGAGCCAACCCTCGCTGGGGTGGCCAGGGTTGGCAAAGGGCAAGCCATAACCCTCGACCGTAACCTCACTGCCAGGCTTAAGAGAAACCCGGACGATAGACAGCAGCCGTGTGGCGGCAGGGAATAACCGTTGTAGCTTATCGTCATCAAGGGAGTCGACGGAGTACGTGATGGATCCACGGGGAAACTTGACGCGGATCGTTCGCGTGTCTGTGACCGTCGGAACCTGCAGCCCAGCATTTCTGCGCTCTACTATCATGATGTTAGCAGCTATTGACACGAGGCAGTATGAAGTACAGGCGACTCACATCGATGACATATACCGAAACCATCGTCTTCGGTCGTTGAGCCCATGGGGAACTCCATGGTGAACCCCATCCAGGAAATTGCATCCTGGGCTTTACTAAACACGAGTGTGGTATCCATGTCCAAACCCTCTACACCAAGTTTTTTTCCTCCGACGATAGACCCATGCGGGCCATCAAGCAGGATTGCACAGGGCTTCCAAAAGGCTTTCCCTCCAACGGGGATGGGGGAGTTCGCACCGCTCGCCATCTGGGGCATGGTGCTCATCTCTCGAAAGTATGCGCTGGCTCAGAATGGTTGGTAGACCGTAATGCGATGAAATCAGGCGCTGAAGTCGCGACGAGCAATGAATTGATTCGAGAAAACGATCACACACGACCGCATCAACGGCTCCACATATCGGAGCTGGGTTGTCAATCGTACCTGAGAGAAAAACTCTGAAAGGGGTCGTCGAAGCTAGTAAATTGATCAAAAGAAGTTCGATGACCTTTAAAGTCGAGGTGGTGATGTGGTGGTCGCCTCCGTCGCGATGAGGTGGTGTTGTGGTGGAGGAAGAAAAGGAGGAGACGGGAAGGTGAAGTTGAGATAAACAGAGATCATGCAGACGCGACATCATTTTTTATGGCACGTGAAAACGGATTTCGATTGCGTCATCAATAGAAGTGCAAACGGACGGTCGTGGACAACAATACCGACGAACGACGAGGCCGAAATGTGAAAACGCTGAACCCCATTTCGTTTCCTGCCTTGAAGTGAGCCCCTGCTGAAGTCAAACTGAGAGACTCGGCCTTCAATCGTATCAAATAGGCCACACAATGGCAGTACTACAAATGCGCTACAGAAGGTTTGAAGCAAAGAAGATGTCGAATTGTTCTTGATTTGTTCGTTTAACGTTCAGGAGTCGGGCCTACGCAATTGAGCGCGCGAACACTTCAGTCCCAGCCCTGTTCCCTTCACGTTCGACAAAGACCAGGAATAAAGGGCTTCATGAAGCGCGCTCGAACCCTTTACCAATCGGCATCATATCTGGAAGCTAGGAGCGCCTACAATGTGGCAGTTCGGGGTTCTCGCATAGCTGAGAACGTTGATACCGACACCATAGCAAAGGCAACAAAACGACTCCTCATTCGAAACTATACTCTCTCTCCCTACAAAGCTCCCCATTCTGCTGTGGTCGGATTCTCTAGCATTACTGCCCAGCCGGTGACCGCTCGGGCGAACAATTCGGGGCCACTTCTGGGTTATCCCTCCCATCAGCTCTATTCACTGCCGCCAATGCAGCAAGTTCCTCCCTCTAAACAAGACAATCCTTCTGCGTCATTGTGAAACTTGCAGCTCTGATCCAGTCAGGGGCACCGAAGTGAACGATGTCATCGCGCTCTTCCCACATGCCATGATCGAGGCAACCCCAATGGGGGTGACAATTCCAACGGCATTTCCTTGAAGACCGAGTCCGGCAGGAAGCCTTGACGGCGGCAATGTCATCTGGCACGAGAACATGACGGTTCAGGGCAATATCGCTGCTATTAAGCGCCTGGTCATTCAGAACGACCGCAACTTCCCCAATGAGACCGACCCGTCGGTAGGAGGATGCCAAGCTTGCCGAAGCGTTTCCCTTCACTCCCCCTATCATTCACGACTCCAACGGCTAGAGGCCAAGATGGCTCCGGCCGCCCTAGCCCGGCTAGGTTGTATATGAGCGATTTGTTCGAGAACACTGGCTCGCACTTCCGACAACCGCTGAGAGAGGTCGGAAAGGGATCTTTGCTATCCTAGGTACCTACAAATCGATAGCACATCGCGCTATCATTAGTGTAATCGAAGAGGATTTGATTATGCTATTACAGGCCTACAAAGTATACCCTAATGCTTTAAAGGCTTCTTACTCATGCAGCACAAAGTGTTCACTAAAGCACCCCTAAGAACCCCACGAAATAGACGTCCTCAGTCTTGCGTAGGTATGATGACGGAAACGTCAACCATCTGCATTGGGTGGCCAGTATAGACAGTATGAGTGGCAACGCGCAAGAAATTATGGAGTCGGGGAAATGTTGACCATCAGGACTGGTGTGGCGTCTCCTGGTGAAGATTGCAGTGGGTTCACCTTCGCTAGCGGAGAGGTGTTTGCTTGCGGGGCTGGTGTGGTTATTGCCAGCGATAGGGAGGGTGTTGGAGGATCGTTCAGCAGTATGGCTGTTGTTGTCTTGTCGGGCGTCGAGATTGCCGCCGACAATGGAGTTGATCTCGGACAGGCCGGGAATTCGAGGAAGAGAGGCCATTCTAAGAGAAGTTATCTAGTTACTTAAATCAGGGTACCTTAAGCACTAGACTTATGTACTAAAAGCTCTTAAACATTATTAGTATCTTCAGATCAAATGATCATTGTCCATTGCGAAGGTATGTCAGATTCTTGGCTCAAATTGCTGTGATGGCGACTCTCAACTTGCCCTGTTCCACCGAGTCAGGTTCGAAAGCAGCCTCTTACCGTATCTTTCCAGGTTGTGGATATTCTGGTAAATATCGAGTAGCCATCCTTGCACGTCGTTGAGAAGCTTGAGGATGCGTCGGGATACCTATATAGTAGTACCTAGGTATAGATATGACTGGGGCTCTCACTCATGCATAGCTCGCATGACTTCCCCGGGATTAGTGATACCGAACTGTAGAGAACTTGAAACAACAACGGTCGGTTGAGCTAATCTTCCCGCGCCAACGTTTGATGTGGCTCAGGGACGCTGGTGCGGCTGATAGCAGATCTGCCGATACCCATGAGTGAGCATTGCCCTGACCTATAGCCTCCTCTTGATAAATAGAGCCTGATAATTAGCTTCTTAGTATGCCGCTACGAGCATGCTGTAGATATAAAAGGATTACACCTATCGATTAGCCCTTCAGTGCAGGCCGGTCCGATATCATCACACCAGGAACATTACCGAGCATCTACAGAAGTGATCCAGTCTTCGGCAACGGGGCACCCCCAGGTCCGTCAACGGAGACTGTCTCGGCCGGTCCGGTCGAGTGCCGCCTCCACGTGTATCCAGTTGCCGGGGTCTAAATCTAATCGCGGCATTAGACATCATGTGCCACGCTTCTAGCCTGAAGATACGACCAAAAACGGTGATCGGACAAAGGACTCCGATATCAACGCGGGGTTGAATGCGGAGGCGAACCTCAGTCTAGAACAATACAGGAAAGTGGACGACAGATAATGCCGTGTGGCTTCTGGCAGGTGATCCGGGGTTACAGCGCCGGATTCACGGCCGATACAAGATAGGCATTGGCTTTTTGTTCTATCTTGAGATCCATGCAGGAATCAACGGGGTTTGAAACCGACGGTGGGCTTGATCCACTTGTGTCTGCGTCCAATCCGAGTCTTGCGATTTGGTGTGAACCCGTCTCGCCGCCGGTCACCTGACCGGCTTGACAGCTTGTTCACCGATGATAAGCTCTTTTAGCTCTCGGTGGCGTATCTTGGGTTGGGTCATGATGGGTATCGTTCAGATAGAGCCATGTAGCATTAAATATCCCATCCCGCACTGCAAAAAATTGTTCCTATTCACGATAATCATCTTCATCCAAGCGTGTCTCTTTACTAGTCAAGATGTTGAGTCTCGGCTCTGCTCTCTTCTTTGTCCTGGCTGCCATCGTGGTAGTGGCAGCTAGGCGTATCCTCTCCAAGCCTCAAGTAGCCCACAGTCATGCCCCCCCACAGCTCAGCAGCACCAAAATAAGCTCGCAACCTCTCCCTGCAACATGGTATGGGTCTGAAAAGATTCATGAGTTGGAACGAAGAGCCATCTTCTCCAAGAAATGGATCCTTCTCACTCACAAGATTCGACTTCCTGAAAGTGGTGCCTACATCCGCTACGAGGAGGCTGGCTTCAACTTCTTCCTGATCCGAAACAATGAGGGTATCGTCAGAGGCTTCCACAACATTTGCAGGCACCGAGCTTTCCCTGTTGTCACCAAGGATAATGGAACGGCCAGCATTTTGTCTTGCAAGTACCATGGATGGTCATACGGTTTCAACGGGCAACTGGCAAAGGCCCCCGAGTATCAAAACCTCAAGGGTTTCGATAAGAAGAAGAACGGCCTCTTTCCTCTCCATGTTCACGTCGACGAGAGAGGCTTTGTCTGGGTCAACATGGACGCCAAGACCAAGCCGGAAGTTTCCTGGGCCTCTGACTTTACTGGCGTTGATCGCCTTGCACGACATGAGCCATTCAACCTCGACGACTACAAGTTTGATCACACTTCTCAAGAGGATATTGATTACAACTGGAAGACTTTGGCCGACAAGTACAGCTCCAACAGCAAGACTGAACAGTTTTTCACCACGGGTGAAGAGTCGGAAAAGAGCTCCAGGATGATCAGTGACTTTTATTTCCCCAACGCTGCCATGACATTCTCGTAAGTATTTGAGACATATGTCATCTGGATTATTGATCAGGTAGCTAACATAAACCAGCCCTCATTTCTTCATCATGATGCGATGCAACCCTGTTGCAGCTGCTCGTTCCTCCGTAGAGTACGAAGTCTTCAGACACAAGGACGCCAGCGATGAGGACTTTAACAAGGCCCACGACATCATCAAGCGGGCTTCCGAGGAGAACAAGTCTCTCCCCAACCCTTCTGAGAAGAACTTCAACACGGGTATCTTGGTCAACGAGGCTCCCCTATACTTCCAGAGCCAGGTCCGTCAACTCTTGGAGCATCACAGCAACCTCGAGGAGGTGGCAAAGAAGGAGATTCGACCTGCTCAGCAGGTTCTTGAACAAGTGTCTGAGCAAGATGAGGGTCTTTTCTCTTCTTGCTCTGGTTTGTCTTGTGGTAAGCTCGCGAAGGAGCTGGCGTGGTGAGAAGAAATTGGATAAGTGATGATAGAGTAGGCAAGGCATGAAAGGTGTTGAAAGGGATATGGATAAATGTCAAGACAAGAATATTGGTGCATATGTAGAGCTAGGTGGCTTTGCACAGGCGTTTGGAAAGCTGTAATAATTGGTCTCATCTATTAACGACGTCTAACTCGTCTCTCGCTACCTTGCGTTCCTATCCCCTTTCTCCCTTCTTCCTCGTGAAACTTGGTCTCACTTTCGCTTGAAACGTGACATAAAACCCCCAACGCGCTCCTTCACCTCCTTGTAACTACTTTTCTCCTTCTTCTTACCATCCTTCTCCTCTTCCTCTTCTCCATCCACCTGCAGTGACCTGCTCTGCTCCTGTTCTGCCTCTTCCCTCTGCTTCTGGTGCTTCTTCAACTCTGCCTCTGGCTCAAGTTGGTTTGTGTTCTCATTCATGACCTGCTGGGCGAACGAGACTGTGCCTTGGCCACCTGTGGCATCTTCTCCCTCTTGAACCTGAACGTCTCCATGCTCGAAGAGGTCTTTGACCTTGCCGGATCCGAACAGTCTCTCGTAGACAGCCAGGGTAGTGCCGAATTCCTTGGCCACACCGACCTTAATGGCGTCTAGGAGCTGCAGTGCGTAGGTTTGGCAGTTGTTGGTGATGAGGTTGTAAGCCGGCTGTCTCTCTCGGATGCTTTGGATAACGGACTCGCCTGTGACACATTAGACACTTGGTTTTCGGGGTACTCCTGCTGAATAGCAGATAGCCCTAGAGGAGATGCGTAACTCACCAGCTCGTCGGGTTGCGTCATCGTTGAATCGCGTCTCGCCGACTTTGAAGGTATGCCATTCTTCCCTGTTGATCTTCTCATTGGTGTAAATGACGTCGAAATTCTCGTCCTATGAACAATACGTCAATCACAAAGAAAGTTCATGCGTCAGAGAAACAAAACCCACCATCCACAATTGGTGAGCAAAGTCACCAACTAGCACGGCCCAGTGCTGCGTAGGATCCGGATATCTGTTGATCCTCTCGGTAATCATCTTACCCAACCCAGTGTCTTCAGCGAACCACTTCCCAGCAATGCCGCCGACAGGATGCCAACCGACTTCAACCGGGCGAAGAGGCCCGTTCATCACAGGGTCCGTGACAGGGACGACATTGGGCTGATGACCGAGACCCGCCGCATGTTTGAGGGCCAATTCTCCCTTGTCGAGATTCTTCTTGCTACATGAAACGAATCAATCCAAAATGGTCTATCAAACGTTAAGAGGGTGTGTGGGTAGCACCCGAACGGAAGGATGACCGAAGCAAAGAAAAAAAAATGGCGCATACAGGAACTCTGCCACCTTGTCCCTCTTCCTCTCCTTCTCTTCGTCTGACATGATACTTGACGAGCGAGGACTTCTTTGAGATGAGTGATGAGCCGCCCTCGAGGGGGATTATCAACAACTTGAGAGAAACTAGAGGGAGAGATCTCAGGCTTTCTAGCCGCGCACACCAAAGTCAGCAATTCTGAGGGGGCTGAGCACATTCACGTGAGACACTGCCTTAGCAATTTCACGGCTAAGACGGCGTATCGCTGAGTGACGTCAGCCAATCACGACGCGAGCTATCGGTCTGACAGCTGAATCACGAAATTGGCAATATCCTGCGAGCGCTCTTGGCTCTTGGCTGTAATCTTCACTTTAGGGAAATGCCAAAAACAATGTAGACTTAACGGATGAATCATTCATGATATAAGAAGACGTGCCATCTAGAATCATGAACAATATGTGAGTACCATAATAACATAGAAAAACACTACCGTGCTCACGCCCTTTAGGGTAGGTCTCGCGAGACTGAATGCATCGGTATTGTGTTGATGTGAAAGTCTTGATGTCAGATCAGTGGGATTATAGATACGTAGGCAGGGGAAATCGAATGCCTGAAGAAGAATCGAGGATGCAAGGCTTTGCATGGGAAATGATCAGATATATAAGCGACCAGAGCCCTTTCGGCTTATCCCCCGAGGAAATTAATTCTGTGTGCATATACAATTACAAAGAGACATGCGCAGTCACCCACGACACCATTCTACCTCTAAACTTAGGCAGCTACCATAAATTAGTACGGTGATGGAAGACTCTGTCCAGTTGAAGAACCGCTTCGGAAAGCTACTATCGAGTTATAGGTATGAAGCTCAGTCAACTCACTATCCAATGCGTTCAAGCCAGACAGTATGACCTAACTCGTGACAGGAGATAGAGGCTGTGGCGGGTACCGAAACTATTAGGAAGTAGAAAATATAGATTGGCAACACCAGTCAACATAGTGAGCCTTCGGCGCCTCTCTTCTCATACTTGATGCCTTCCTAAGAAACGCTGGCCTATAACTATCCAGGTCTATATCATCTCTTATATCCCTAACCCTAACCCTCAATGTCATCCAGCTCAGCTAGCTCATCCATCTCATCGCTGTCATCAAGCAAAGGCCCGATGTTGCCGCCAGCATCGTTACCAGAGAGATCAGCGGAATCCTCTGCGGGCCGTTCCGCAGACGCTGGTCCATCGGGCGGCTCGGCTTCCCCCCCTTGGAGTGGTAATGGCGGGTCAATGTACTCTTCCCACTCGGGCTCCTCCAACAAGACGTGCTCCTTTCCATCGCCCTGGGTGTCGCCGGTGTGGAAAGTCTCGCGGCGGGGAAGGCATTTGCTGCAGACGTCAAAGTCCACACAGGTCTGGCACCGGTAGACAAGGCCGAAAATTGGCTACACGTAGACATTGGTGAGCTTTCGGGGACGGTACGCACGAAGGAGCGGCTGATGTGGGTTGGGTCCTATTACTTACATTCAAGCAGAAATCGCAGGTGGTGTTATGGGCCGCCCACCGCCGGACTGAGGTCAGGGGGCTCTCCTCAAGCTCGGCATGCTGCTGCTGCTGCTGCTGGCTGTCTGAGTCTGCTATGCTGTCTTCTTCCAGCCCGTCCTTGAGCAGCTTGATAATCTCTACGTCGGCGTCACATCGCTGCGCTAGATCCAGTGGCGTGAGCTCGATGAAGGAATTCGCATCAGCAAGGCTAAGTCGGCACCGGACGGCACGATCGGCCTTATACCGAAGCAGCAGCCGGACGACGCCGGCAAAGTCTTGCTCCTCCGATCGCATCCCCTCAATCCAGCTGCCCGCGGATGGGCGGGCGGCCCAGCACAGAGGCGTCCAGCCGTCGGAGTCTGGCCGGTTGATGTACGACGCTAGTACCCTTCCCGTGTCATCCTGTTGCTGGAGCTTAGACAGGATGAAGTCGACGGTCTTTGTGTTCCCGCATTGGGCTGCCCAGTGGAGGCAGTTCTTTTCCTCCCTGTCAACCACCATCATATCGCCCCGGTGCGCTAGGAAGACGGCCTGGAAGTTCTCGATGCCGTTCGCCGCCGCGAAATGCAGCGGCAGCCGGCCGAAGATGGGGTCAATGAGCTGCGTGGAGGCGCCCTCGTCGAGGAGGAAGTTGATCGTGTTCACGCTGGTGGCGTAACACGCCGCTGATAACGCGGTGTAGAAGCGGCTGCCGCGAACGGTCCTCTGGACGCTCGCGCCCTTGAAGACGAGCATGCGCACGATCTTGTCGACCGTTGGGGAGTCTCGACTACGGACTGCGCCATATTTCGGCACCAGGGCCGCCATCAACGGGGTGCTGGTGAAAATGTTAGGCAGGGCCACCTCGGGTTCGACGTCGGCCCCGGCCTCGATGAGAACACGGACGTTATCAACTTTGATATTGTGACAGGCCGTGTGAAGCGGGCAACCCCAGCGGTGAGCGACGCTGTTTACTTCGATGTCCGGCTGTGCGAGGAGGAGCGACAGGAAGGGACCCTTGTTGTCGTATTGGGCCAGGACATGCAAGGGTGTCTTCCCATCCGAGTCCTGCGCGTTCACATCGGCGCCGGCTTTTATGAGGAGCCGCAGTTCGCTCGGGTTGGACTCCTGGGCGGCGAGATGGAGAGCTGTCTGACCAATGCCATCCCGGTGATTGATGTCGATCGCCTTGTGGAACTCGAGAAGAATCTGCAGAATCTCGAGGGGCCCCCCGATGGCTTGGTGCACGAGGTTTTGGTTACCGACGGTGACGTCCAATTTGGCGCCACTATCGGCGAGCAACCGGACGATAGGCGCTTCGGGCACATAACCGACAGCATCGCTGATGGGTGCCCAACCCAAGTTGTCCTTGTGGTCGATGTCGGCCTTGTTCTCGATCAGGATCTCGACAATGTCCAAGCGGCGAGCGGTGATGGCCCTGTTGATAAGAGACATGCCGTTCCCGTCCTCGACATTGGCATCTGCCCCCGCGGCGAGTAGGAGCTTGAGGATATCTGGGTGAGTCAAGGCTTCGTGAAGAAGGGGTTGACCATTCCACGTGGTGAACACTTCGAGTTGGGGCTTGCTCTTCAGCAGCTCTTCGACCACTTGGATATGGCCGCTGCTCACGGCGAACTGTAGAGCGCATCTGTTGTAGTCGTCGACCTTGTCCACGTCGGCGCCGTGCTTGCGCAGCCAGCTCACAAGAGCTAGTTTCCCCGCCTGGGCGGCCATCATAAGGGCCGTCTCCCCGTTCCCCCTGGTCGCGTTGACGTCGATAGGAAGCTCGTTATTAAGAAGAAGATCGCAGATTTCAAGGAGCACGTCGATGTTTCCCCTGGCCATGGCGATCTCCGTGATGAGGGGAGGGTCTAGGAGCTTATGGTTGGGGTCGGCTGAGTGCTTTAGCAAGACTTGCACGACCTCGACTGAAGGATCACGGTACGCGGCAAACCACAGAGGAGTGTCGCAGTTATATGGGCCGATGCAGTTCGCGTCGGCGCCGCGCCTCAGGAGAAGCTCCACCGTGGCAGGATACTGCCACCGACAGGCTATAACGAGAGGGCTCCAGGTAGGCTGCTCGTTATCGGGACCACCTTGCGCACCATTCACTTCCGCGCCGAGATCAAGGAGTGCCTCCACGGCCTTGATGTTCCCCCATGATGCAGCAACGTAGAGACCGGTATTGGGCTGTCGCACAGACAATAGGTTGTCGTCGCTGGAGACATACTCACGAATCACTTTGGAATGGCCATCGTGGCAAGCGGCATGGAAGCTGCCGTACTGGCCGGCTCGGAGTATATCCGTCCTTGCGCCGCGAGCAAGAAGGATGCGCGCGATCTTTGCGTGACCGAGGATGGAAACCATGTAGAGAGGGGACGTGTAAGACCCAAGGCGGCCGCTCGTGACTAGGGACGGCTCAGGCGGCGGCGCATCAGTCTCTACGTTGGGGCTCATGCCGTTGCTGAGCAGCATCTCCACGAGGTCTGGCATGTTGAGCCAGCACGCGGCCCAGAGCACAAATGGAGGGCAGAGGTGCTTGCTTTGGTCCCATTCTGGATGGCCTTGCATGGCCCGAGCTGCTCTCGGGGCCGTCACTTCATCTCCGGCCTGGACACTCGCGGTAAGAATAGTTGCCGAGTCTGTGATGTTGGGTGTTGTTATCTCATCGAAGTACGTCGAAACCACATCCAATTTGCCGTTTCCGGCAGCCGCAACAATGCACTGTGCTCTCTTGACCTCATTCTCGTCCTTCAAGTCTTCGTAGGAAGCCATGCCAAGGCCGAAAAGCACAGGCAGCGCCGAGTCGGGTGCGTACTGGGTCCGGGATAGGGGGTTGCTCATCGCCCAATGCGCTTTTGCCCACAGCGCCGAAGATTCGGAGCTCGAGGGGGCAAGAAGAAACTGGAAGGCGGCATCTGAGTGGTTGTAGCTGTCTGGGCATTGCTGCAGATGGCGCGGCAATCCTTGTACTGCGTAGAAGGCGATCTCCTGGCCATCAGGAGTGATCGGAGGCACGACGCTGGCATCAGTGCGTGACTGGAGCTGCTCTCTGACGCGAGACTCGTACGGCTCCAGGACGGAGCCGAGAAGCTCAAGTGTTCCGGGTAAGGCGAGGTATGCGGCACAGAACTCGGCGATGGTCTGATGCGCGGTCCGCCTTACCTCGTTCCAGAGATATTTGTCCGTGTCTGTGTCGACAGTCAAGAGGGACGAAATCTCGCGGCGAATCGTTATCTCATCGTGACTGAAATCCACGAGGACGCGTAACCAGTTTTCAAGGCGTCTTGAAGATGCCTCCATTGACCCGCGACTCAGTGATGCTGGCGCCAGGCGGCCGCCGGAGTCACCACCGCCTGTTTTCCAGTTGGACTGATGGCTCAAGATGGCGGTGCTGAGTTCTCGGCGTGTCAGTGGACGGTACCCGCAAAGCACCCAGCTCAAAGTCCAAGAGAAGGCCTCGTTCTCAGCCGCCGTCGATCTGAGAATCCTGTCCAAGACCCTCTCAGGCTTTTCGGAAGGTGTCACAAGCTCGAGGAGGCTGATGAATCGTGACAACGAGTCTAGTGAAGGATCTCTGGGCCACCCGGTGTGTAATTCGAGGAGCTGAAGCATGTTGCGAAGGTCTGCGGCATCCATCGAAGCCAGGCCTTCGAGGATGTGGTTTTGGATTCGATCGCTCTCTTGTTTCAGAGGGCATGAGGAGGTCAAGCGGTCGATTATTGCTTCGCGACTGCAGCGCTCCTCTTTCTTCTCTTCCTCTCCATCTTTCTCAGTGCTTTTGATGGTTAGACCGTCCACATTGAGCTTTGGCCAAGACCGCAACTTCGATAACAGCGCATTGGGTGTTCGTGACGTAACTACAATTTTAACCTGGGACTCACTTCGTTCCGCCATCTCCGCATAGTAGTCGAGAAACTGCCCCCGAGTCGTCGAGTCACATTCGTCAAAGTCGTGCAAAAGCAGGACCGTGGTGGGGTCAAAGACAGACGCCCTCAGGACCTGGAACATAGAGAGACAAGATGCGGCGCTCCATCCACAGCCTGTATGTGTTACGAATGTCAGTCAGCAGATAGTAGATATTGCGCCCCGAGGAGTACGTACGCATCAGAAAGAGGTCGTTCAGGGAGTGATACTCCCTAACGGGGTCACAATCGTCACTGTTCACCATGGACTGGGTCAAGAAGGAGATGACCATGTCGTGTAGTGAGTCTCGGAGCGGATCTGTCGAGTCGAATGTAAATGAGAGGGCCCTGAAGCGGTTGTAATCACCCGTGGCCTGGATTTCCGCTCTGAAGGCTTGGAACACCATGTCCGCCATGTCGTGGGTGGCTTGGTCGACAGCGCCGTGGACATAGAGGATCTGAGACCCGATATGCTTGGTCCAGTTTCTATGCGCCTCAGAATCGAGGCACGACGGTGGCAGAACTGGGTGCAGCGGGTCCAGCCGAGACGGGCACTCAGGGGCAGAGAGCGCGAGCAGAGTCTGCTTCACGGGGATCCAGTTCGGATCAGGATCGTGGTCTGGAGGTCGGATTAAATGTGAGTTCTGTCCATGCGTGATCTTTGTATGCACGAGAGTCATGAATGAGAGGCCATACATACTCTTGAGGTTGTAATTGACACGATCCACGAGGCCTGGAAAACCCGGCCCGGACTCGTTGTAGCTTTGCTCTTGGATAATAGCTTCGGATGGTATACCGAGTGTAGCGGTAAAACAGTCCATGCTCTAGATTCAACAAATTAGATAATTGCTTCGCTAATTTGGCCCGGATATCCCACCTGATGGACCATGTCTCCCTCTCCCGTAGCCGCCCAGAGGCTTATGATTTGAGCACGTAGAGTGATCTTGGAGCTAAGAAACATATCGGTCGTCCGCAGAGCGGAACGAGCAAGGTAGCCAATTGATGTTGAGTTAAGGAGTGGCATCCAAGGGTCACCTTTGCAGTAATTTATAAGCTTTGATTCCATGTCACGGAGATTCAGGCTTCGGTGTGGACAACCCGAAAACACCTTGCGATGATTATCAGTGGAAGCATAGACAGGGCATAAAAGGTACGCGGCGAGCACAAGTAGACTTACAATCTGCGAAATATCCCAGAATATACCAGGATAGTCTTGCTGGAAATGCGCCGCAAGATGGGCGGCCTAGAGATGAATCACAAATGTAAGCTAGGCTAGCCATCCTGGGCAGACGTGAGAGGAGAGAGACATTACCATCTTAACAACCAGACCCCCAAAATCGTAAGCCACGAGTATAATTGAACGCTTTGGATTCTATAGGCCCATTTGCGTTAGTTTGGACTGCTGCTACTATGGGGTTTTATGTGATTCAAAAGACTGACTACACCAGGTGGTGACTGTTTTGCCAAACCGCGCAGAAGTTGATCGGCTTGTTGGCTCACAGCTTCGTCTGTCAAGTCTCCCACGAGCAGCTTAGCCATGTCAACTCGGTAGATGAGCTCTCTCTTGTCTGTCGTGTCCGACGGTTGCAAGTCATGCACATTCAAGTCCATGTCGTCTTCCACGCAGTTGACTGTAACATGCACGATGCTAGGATTGGCAAATATTAGTAGGGAAACGTGTAAACCGTGTCAGCTACCCTGCTGAGGTAATTCATAAACTTACTCGATGTAGGGGAGCTCGTCATCCCTCTGATCTTCCGGCGCCTGGTAAAGGCTTCTGGTGACGAGGCACCCGAACTGCTTGCCTCCTCCGCCACTGGCACCCGCCTCAGGAGTAAGTTGACGAGCTTCATCCGCCGGCGCGTCCTCCGGATGCTCTTCAAGCGCATCCTCATCTGAGAAGTCTGTTGGAATGTCATCTGATCCCTCCATGTCGGACATGATTCGAACACGAGGACGGCGTAGTTATGGAAAATGGAGTGATGCAGTGAACGCGAGGCTCGCTGGGGAAAAGACACAGCCCTACTAAGGCCGAGAATTCTAACAACACACTAAAGGCAGGGTCGGCTCTCCTCGATACGGTGCGGGGGCCTCGAGTCGAGTCTAGCAGTCATGCATGCGTTCGAGCTTGACAATGGACAATATGGTCAGGCCACCGAGGCTGGGAAGGTCTGAGAGAAAGCTGGAGAGAAAGAGGAGGGCGGAGACTCTTGGTACGCCCGTCGCATGCTGGCAGCCTCGCCAACCGGCGCAGAATATCGCCATGGCGTGCCAAGTCGTGCACTTCAGGGCACCCTTGCCGCCTGAACATCCATCACACTTCGTACCGCTTGTAAGGGTGCTGGCACGTAGCATGTTATATGCAGCCCCCCACCTTGGGAGGGTAAACGAGAGGAGGAGAAGGATTTATCCCCCGCCTCCTCTCCCTCAGCTGCCGCACTGGTGTCAGCAGGTATCTGACAAGTAGTATTATATTAACTTGGCATCAACCAGCCGACAAGCGAGTGTACCCAGAGGTCATCTTGGTTCACGTTCTACTCTATGGAAGCCATCGACGACTCGGAGCTTTGGATGAGTGGCGAGGAGGACGAGTACGAGGATGAGTACGAGCAGCAGGATGAGATGAAAGGAGATCCAACCTCCTTCACGCTCGAGATGAGTGTCGAGGGTCAACCCGGAGGTAAGACACGCTGACCAACCCCATCCTTCTCCCGGGACTATTAGTATCAATAGCAGGCTGAACAGTGGCATCCCAGGTTTTCACGTCCGCAACGGACTCGGCCAGGAGCAGCGGCCATCTGTGTCCGGCTTTGGCTCTGGGTCCAAGAAGAAGCCTGCTTTCAGGGTCAGCTGTACCGCGAGGGCCATCGTTCATGGGACTCTGGATGACAAGTCCAAGACGAAAGCCACGCTTCTCGTCTATGACTTCTCATTCTTCTCCTACCGGAAAACACGGATCAAGGACGCAACCATTTGCTTCGAGTTTGAAAAGGCCACGGAGAATCGTGGGTCTCAATTCAAAGGCCCCAAGGTCGTGAAAGTGGCACCGTACGGGAAGCATGTCATGATGCAGACCACCGAAACGGTGACGCGGAAGATGATGCTAGAAGCCGGCGTCTCGGGCGGGGTGGTTGCGACGGCCAACGCCAAGGGGGGCACCGAGATATCGGTGGAGAAAACAACGACGCATGCGGCTGAGATCACCGGTGACAACCCCTGTGACGATTGGGGCAACTACTTTGTGTCGAACTGGCACCTGAACGAGAATGAATCACAGAGGAACGGAATCGTGAGCCGCCTCCGGACCTGTATTCTGCTGACCCGGGACAGCGACGAGGTGTTCAACTGCATCCCCACCATCAACGTGACGCCCAACTTCAGGGCGTGGCTAGGGTCTCTCGTGTCCTCCAGGCAGCCGGACGACCCCGTCATTCTCGATCCCGAGTTGGAGCCGTACATCACCCTGGAGGGGGACGACGCCAAGAAGATCGACGAGAACAACCTGGGCGCCGGTCTGGACGGGCTCTGGGACTGCACTTTTCACAGCACATTTGGGGAAGCAGAAAAGGTGTCGAGGACAGTCACACAGTTGGCCAGCTCAGGTACGGCTGTTGAGACGGTCCAGACTGTTTCAGAGGCCAAGGTTTCCGCGTCGTAATATGTAACACTCGAGAATGAATTGCAACAACTGGAAAGTTTGCCATCCCCTGACTTGACCTCAGTGACTTGAGTCCGGCTCGGGTGAGCGCTTTTGGCTCCTAACTTTGTCCCCACCACCACCAGCTGCACGCCGGGTGATAAGGCTACGGCAGCAATAGCTGTGATAGGTTGCAGGTTGTCCAGGATGCAATGCCATACCAGCTGTCAGCAGCCACGCGTATCATTCACCAGTCACCAGCGCCAGCCTGCATCCTGTCATCCCGATGTCACATCTCCGGCTGTCAGGATCCGTGTTTAGTAGTTTCCATGTGTCATCTCTCCCTTAAACTGCTGCCTCACTTCTCCACTATCCTTCCACTGCTGATGATTGTGGTGGCCTGACAACCAACAATCTCGCACCCTATAATTCGCCCTGTCTTGATTACTTGAGCCTCGGAACATCTCTTACCACCCACCGTCAACACCGTCAAGTTTCCAGGACGTCTTGCTGCTGGTCGTGTTACCACCTTGCGCCATAATTACGCTGATACCTCGGCTGTAAGCGACGATAACTTCTTGAACATGAGTCTCGAGGATGAGATCTCTGAGGATGAGATCTTCCAGCTTGATAGCGACGAAGAACGATCTGACAATCGGGGCAAGGTAGATCAATTAAACTCCCAAGAAGCCCGCGAGGAGGCGGAATGGAACAAAATGGAGCTTGAGGGCCAGTGCATAAACGTGATGGACCTTCTGAGGACGGGCAGGCGGCGGTGGGATAACAGTGCTGGACTGGCAAGCGTAAGCGTTCTTGAGGACTACAAGAAGGAGACATTGGCGAGAAGTCGAGACACCCGCGATCCTATGGTCCCTACAGCACTTCACATCCTGGCCAAAGATTCCAGAAAGGAATATGTCAAGGTCCCCAGAGACATCCGCAAGACAGTCATCCAATATCTACTCCAGGTGAGAGAGCTGGAGAACAAGAATGCTACCAAAGAAAAGCCCCATGAGGTGAACAAGGAACAACTTCTCCTCAAGGTCGCCATCACCTTCGACAACGACGAGTTCATCGACTGTGTCATGGACTGCTGGGGCGACAAGTTCAGCGATCTCCTCGATCTTCAGGACGGCGACGGGAAGAACTGCCTACACCACCTCCTCGTATTGCCAAACGACATCTCCAAACAAGACACGGCAGAGAAGAAAGAAATATTTCAAACCCGGGTAAAGAAACTTGTTTCCAAGGCAAAAGCCCAGACCCTTGTCACTCCCGACGCGGATGGAAACACTCCGATTCATCACGCTGTTCACTTTCGGCAGTGTCTTCGCAAACCCGATGAGTACATCCAGGAGGTCAAGAGGATGATCCTCAAGGGTGACGAAATCATGAAGACCACCAGCGCATTCAACAAAAACGGCGAGTCCCCTCTTCTATTCTGCAAGAACACCAAAACAGCCTGTATAGAAAAAGTGATGGCGAGACGATCTCAGACACAAGGGGCACAGAAGAAGATACCAGCAACCAACGCCAAGGATCCGATCTCGCAACCGGGCCCGGACATTTCTGCCAAAGGACGAGAATTATTGAAGTTGGCCACGACCAGCAAACCGACGCAAGCTGACGAAAGCGGATTCGCCTACAAGGAATCCCTGAACAAAGTCCAAAAGCCTGCAAAGGCCCCTCCGGAGCCGAATCGTCTCCGTCGAGCATCCACCGCTGGTCAGGGCGTCGCGCCGCCAACGCCAATCGAAAAACAACCGGCAATGCTAAATGGTCAGCATATTCCGCCTCATGTGCTGATGCCGCCGCCTTCGCCTCCGCCTCTTTCGGTGAGGAAAGGGACCGAAGGTGGTGGTACAAAAAGCGGCGATGGCGACAAGATGGCCAAGGCCAACGCGAGGAGGACCAACGCGGATAGGGTGGCGAAGGATAAGGCAGTGAAGGATAAGCTGGAGAACGATAAGTCGGTGAACGATATCCTCAACTTCCTCACCATGCACTACATACGTACCCGTTCAGACATGGAAGCCCGGGCTCTAATCTTCGGGAAGGACATCTCCTGTGAGTTCAATCTCCCTGCTAGATGAGCCCCTGGGGGAAGGGGAAGAAATGCAGCAATAACGAGGAACCCGTCCCACTAACCGCTCAACTCGTGCCAAGGCTTGGATAAGAATCTATACTTCGATGCGACCGGCCACAAGGACGCGGACAGCATGATTAACCTGGTGGGTAGGATGAAGGTTGGGGGCTTTTGTAACACCCTCTCCTATGTCTATATCCCTACAGTCCAGCATACCTTCAGGGCTAGCGAGCCGGCCACAAAGACCGGCAAGAAAAGCTACTCATCAACGACGGCGGACCGGGGACTCCGGGAGAACCCTAGAATCGGTAGAAATGCGCTCGTCAGGGTATTTGACGAACTTTGCGAGGCCGGAGTGCGCAACATTTTCCGCCTCTATGTCGAGGATAGAGAGCAGCCTTCACACACAGACAGTGCCATCGAGAAGGCTCTGCAGGGCAGGGAGTCCATAGCGGAGGTATCTGAGGACAGGGGTCAGATTAACGTAGAAACCTGGTGAGTGTCTCTGGTGTCCACTAGGAGCTCATATCGGGGAAAAGCAGTGTCGAGATTGACCTTAGGTGGCTTTTGCAATAGGGACTGGCGCAAACCGGATCTCAGCACCGATGTGATTGCCTTCGCGGCGCCGAACGTCGAGACCGTGAATCTATACTGGAGCGGCAACCAGACCGTATTGAGAGCCTGGGGCTCCCTTGAGGGAATCCCGAGATTACACGCGGCAACTAAAGGGCGGCTTAAGACGGTCATCATTCATGCTGCCCCGGTATGTCAAACCCCGATGCCTCCCCTGCCGGCCCTCCGTGGGCGGACAAGTGGATCGTGTTTCTGTCTGACTCCCTCAAAATCAGGGCCTCGAGTCTCGCGAGAGGATGGAAAAAGTGCTCGAGAGGTTCAAGAAAGAAGTTGAAAACAACATGAGCGCGAAAATTGGCATCAGGACAAACCCTTGCATGGACGGTCTGCTCACGCAGCTGGACGCCAGGGAAGAGGCAACGGACCGTACTGGTGGCCAAGCCGCCGAGAACCAGCACGCATGGATTGAGAAGATGGAAGAGTTCCGCGGAGCCCTGATCCGGGTATCCAAAATGAGAGACATCGAAATGGAAGAGAGGGTCAAGGTGAGCCTCACGATATCCATTCTAAAAGAGTCGAGCGCGTATTTGGGGGTTCAGATGCTGATGATTCCCTTCCCGCCATCATAGGTGGCGTTGATCGACGACGGCGTCGACATCTGCGATCTTGACACGTACAACAACCTCGTCATGGCCACCGGGCTGAGCTACTGTCCTCCCGAGGGCAGATCAGAGAGACCATGGCACCGCTCCGGCAACGGCCACGGCACCATAATGGCTAATATGATCGTAAGGATCAACCCCTGGGTCTCCCTATACATCATGAGGATCCAGGAAGGCCCCAGCCGCGACGGAAGCCGTGTGATCTACGCAGACAGCGCCGCGAGAGCCATCGACGGTGCGATCGACCTTGATGTGGACATCATCTCAATCTCCTGGACAGTGAGGAAAAAACTCGAGAAAGGGGCCCAGACCGCTGGGGACGACAAGGAAAAGCAGACGATGGAGTCGATGGCCGTCCGTAATCTTGACGCTGCTGTCGGGCGTGCGATAGGGGTCGACAAGATCCTCATGTTCTGCTCGACCAGCGACGACATCCAGCTAAGCGCCATGGAAACGCTACCGTACCAGAGGGGCCAGAAGAATATCTTCCGCATCGGCGCCGCGCTGCCCTTGGGACAGCGGGACCACCAGTCCGAGGATGAGGACAAGATCGACTTTTACCTACCGGGCAACCGAGTGGCCGCAGCGCTAAACCCGCGATCGGCCGGTGTTGTCAAGTACCACGACGGATCGTCCGTCAGCACGGCGCTGGCGGCCGGGCTGGCGTCGCTTATCATGCACTGCGCGCACGTCGCGCGGCAGCACGTCGAGAGCAAAAAGTTGGGGGGCGAGAACCGGTTCCAGGGGCTCCGTGAGGCGCTGCGGAAGCGGGAGAACATGCACAAGGCCTTCACGAACATTCACGTACCGGACTGGAATAAGGAGAAGTACCTGCCCGTGTGGAAGATCTTCGGGCCAGTGGCGGAGAGGATGAACGCGGAGAAGACGGACGATAAGAAACTAGACGAGCTCGTGAAGCTGGTCGATGAGCTGTGCTATAGGATCGCACGGTAGAAATAGGAATTTTGATATAGCGACGTATACTAATGAGATGAGGAGTAGGAGTATTATCTGGGGATGAGAAAGGCACCCCTTATGAGGCATCTGATATAATATTGAATTCTGAGAATGACTATTAAATTTACTAACTAGGTAGCTGAATAACTAGAACCATGGGTATTCTAACCAGCCTCACTATCATATAGTGACACTCACGAACTCCTTAATGCTCCACGGCCAACTGCAAGACCCCTCTTCTTGGCTCGACGATGCCAAAATACCTAAGTTGATGACAGCGGATAGCGGCTTTATTGCAAATAGTACGTAGTAGATCCTAGAGAAATTCCAGTCTCGGGACCAGAAAATGAGGCTATACTGTGACTTTGGATACCGTACATGGTTCATCTGTCATGGGCATACAACGGAGATAAGGGCAAGCTGCAGCCCTTTTAGAAGTATCCGATAATGGGTTGTGATAAGGGGAATAAAGGCATACGAACGAAGGGATTTCCCTTTTGTTGATTGTCACTATTAATTTGAGATGACTAGGGAGGCTGAAGCAAAGATTAGGGCTCTAAAGCTCTATCAGACCGTTATTTACCTTCAATAATTTTGTCTCGAAGTCTCAGTTCACTACACAAACCCAGCTCCGCTGCAGATCGTGATCAAGTCCATGAAGTAGTTAGTTGATGTCCCATGTTCAAGGGAAAACTGGTCTTCCCTGGGTAAGGCGGACGAAGATAGTGCCGTGATTCAGCTTCTACGTATGTAGCTAATAAGCCATGCCCTCTTCCACAAATGAATAGCGATCCCCGAGAAGCCTCGCTTCAAACTGCCCCTAATGTCCCTTCCATGCCTCCTTCAGCAGCTCTTCAACCCCAGTAAACTTGTAATCCGGGAAAATCTTGTTCCACTCATCCGACACAGTCCAAACTCCTCGAGTCATGGCGATAAGAACACCAGTAATGGCCATCTTGGAGAATGACTCTACTTGGTCCTTCGGGACAGAAGGTATGTCGAGGCGAGGATAATTGTTGGTCTTGAGCTCTCCAGCAGCCAGATCCTCCATCTTGAGCCAATCAACTGTGAAGGATTCGCCTATAAATTAGGATTAGCGCTAGTTTCGACGGTGAAGCTGCCAATTAGTTACCTTTGATCTTTTCGCCGATGCGAAGAACCTCGCCGGTGGTGATTTTATCTCCCTGCATACCTCCGATGGTGGGCCATTCTCCTTGATAATCAACAGCGCGTGCGATGACATGAGCAATGTCTTCAACGCTGGTGTAGGTCATCTCATCATCCAGAGAACCCTCAACAACAATGGCATGTTTCTTTTCCAGGTCGATGTTGATCGGGAGCGTGGTGATGTACTTAGACCCCTTGTAAGGGTGACAAAGATAGTCCATAAAGGCGCCGACTTGAAATCGGCAATACTCGAGGACCTTTTGCCTAGTTAGCGCTTTGCCTCTCTAAGTCTAGGATGATTCGAGTGCTTACCTTCTTATCCTTATTCAAATTCTCCAAGTACTGAGCGATTTCAATCTTGCCAGTATACCAAGGCATTACATCGAGAGAAGTCGACAACTTAACGCCACTGTTTCTCGGTCAGAAACTTGAATTGTTTCCGTTGGATACGCTTGAGAGTCGGGGTTTGTACTCACGTTGACCACTCGGATGGAGCAAAGCGTGTAACTCCAGCTTCAACAGACGCATCAATCACATTCTTCTGGGCCTGATTTTCAGGGTCAAGATGGGCCGCGATGAAAGAAAGGACTGTGTGGATGCCCCTGAGCTGCTGAGCCAACTCCGCTTTGTCTTGAAAGTTGGTCTGAACCCAGCGAACGCCGGCAAGAGGGGGGAATTGAGAAGGGTCCTGTATATTTTTTAGTCTTCTCATCGAAGGAATGATTTTCAGGGCCGTAAATGATTACCTTTCGAACCAAGGCAGTTATTTCATGCTTTCCTGTGGCAACGAGTTTGTCGAGAATCTCTCTGGCCAGCTCTGGGATGGCTCAGTTAGTAAACCAGAGTACGAAAATGAGTGGTGTGAACGAACCGCTCGAGCCTCCTGCAATAGCAATCTTGACCATTGTGTCGGTTTTTTTTTTTACAAAAAAAATTTGGGGGATAGTGAAAATGTTGGATGAGAGGGTAGTGCAAGTTGTTGTGTTACTGTTCTGGAGAAGTCGGAGGCCCTCTACTTATAGCCTTCTTCTCGATTCAATTAAGACGATGAGGCAAACAATGCGGCTCAACATTTCAGCTATACGGAGGAACTACTTCACCTAATTCACGTAACTAGGCACCCCGGTATTGACCACTGTCAGAGCCGCATGGGTCATGATCCTGGGCTGAGCGGCGTAACCATGCTAGACCGGTTACGTGATCGGGCAAATCTTGACCGACCCAGCGGGCTTATCTGGAGTCTGACAAATCCACAACGTCAAATCTCACATAACCTCACCTAACATCACACTCGGATCAATAAACGCGGCATAATTTAGACGGCTTGACTTTCCGACGAAAATGGCACCTGGATGCATTGAGATTACAAGCGCTGAAGATGAGCTGAGTGTAAGCATGCGTCCAAGTACCACAGCGAGACCACTAACAAGGGCCCAGCGTCGACGGGAGAGAGGTCGTCGTTCACAAGCTGCCTTTCGCAAACGCCAGGCTCAAGCCACTCAAGTCCTATCAGATCAGAATCGTCGTCTCATAGAAGGAGTTCAGAAAGCCGTCGATGCAGTGCAAGGCGATGAGCGACAAGAGATTCTCGATGCCATCGCCAACTTGGCCACAATTGCTGGTGTTAGCCCCAAAGACAGCCCATTACGAGACACATTGACGCCTTCGGAAGACGATGATATCACAATCGATGTCTTGGCCAGTGATTTCACCTGCAACACCAAGAGTTCAACCAGTACTAACACGCAACTCTTCAACCCGGCACCACGACGTCTTGATTGCGGTATATGGCTTGATCCACTGCATTACAGACGCATCTCACTCCCGCCTCAAGACATCATACCCTACCTAGGACCCGGTTCAAAGACATTTGCAGGCCAGCTTTTCTGGTCTGTAATGGATCACAGTCTAAACGGCTGCAAGCATCCACATGCAGAAGCCTCCGCTGTTGTCAAGACCGGCCTCGGCCACTCGAAAGCAACCCAGGATGTCAAAGTATCTTTTATCAGGAGAATGGTTGAGGCAAGGTTAGAGTTTAGAAAAACCGGTTCCATTAGTCCGGAGCACGCCTCTGCAGCAGAAAACGACTTGGGCATGGTCTTGTGTAACCTTGTTGAAACCGATTATCGGGCGAGGGGAAAGGATCCGGATTTGTGGCTGTCTTGTGTCGCCATTGCGCAACGTGTGAAAAGCATTGCGGGCGTACCTGCCTTTGTTCTTCTCGAGAGGGCTGCACAAGATGAGGGGGATGATGATTTGAGAGACGCACTGAGTCACGTCAAATGCAGGTTGTCCGACACGGGTGTTTGTTTCGGAGATGGGCCGAGGTGGAACGTCGACGTGGTGGATAGTTTGTTCCTCGATCCTATTCTTCAAGCGATGGGGAGACTTTGATGGAGTGGGAGCTCTGCAATGAACCTGTGTTTAGGTACTTTGTTGCTCAGAATACTGACTCAATGATACTTAGAATATGCGGTGGCAAAGATAAATACATCGATATTGGGTATTGATACAAGGTATCTCAAACCTCAGCCTCCAGCGGGAGGATAGAAGTGCTGTAATATGTATTTTCCGAGTGGCATAAAGCGACACTCCCTCCACCCACTTTTGTAAAGACATCATGTAATAACCAGCATACTTACTATATGGCCCAACGGATTTGTTTTGCACATGCATTAACCTCATGACTCATCTCCCCTATGGCCTGACATATTACTCCTCAAAATTTCTACAACGCCAAAGCGTTTCGCTGATCGCCCAGCAATCCTTGACAAAGAGTTGAGTGCCAGCTGTCCGTTTACTGGATGGGGTGATCCTGTGCTCAGGGGCCCTAGCTCGGCAAAATGGAGCGGGGAACGGGAAATGTCTTACGCCAAAACGATGCAAACAGCAGCGGGAAATGAATCCCAAGAGGGCGGGAAGAGAGCGCGGGGGGGTTATGCTCGATAATCTGGGGGGTGTTCAAAAGATGACAGGCTTTTTCCCATATGTGAAGAGTATCTTTAAGGCCTCCAACGGACTCCACGAGCTGACACGAATTCTGCACTGACACTGCCACTCCTGAAAGGCGGGGGATGCAACCTTCCGCTGACAGGCTGGCGCGTCGGGCCATTAGCCCCTATAAAATCATCGTGTTTACCCTCTTGAGTGACCGAGCACAAGTGATTGCCCCAACCAGATCTAAGCATACCGTCTCAGAGGCAGGGTTGTCTCACCCGGGGAGCAAGCCCTGTGCAGCACAGACTGGGTCACGAGGCCACCGTCAGGCACTGACTGTCGCAGTATCGAATGACAGGGGGTCAATCTGATGATGGTTGCTGCCACATGTTGGAATATAATAAGCCGAGGCCCTCCCCGACTAAATTCAGAATAGCTGATCTTTTTTTGCAAATTTCTGTCGAATACCAGCAATAGAGAAGATGTATAATCAACCTTGTGTCAAGTTTTCTTACCTGTCTTGCCCTTTGCTACCTTGCTTGGCACAGGACCCTCCGCAAAAGGCACCCCAAAACAGACTGATTGACACCCTCGAGAGTCTCGATGCAGGTTCATTTGCGAGCGAGGCGGAGCGGGTTCGTACCATGGAGGCCCTCTCCTTGGCCTTGAGTAGGGTTCAGAAGCCATGGGACACTGTTTGGCAGCATAACTGGGTGAACCCCGCTACCAACGCATGTGTCAAGACCTTGATCGATGCTGGAGTGTTCAAACAATGGATCAGATCTGGAGGGTCTGAAAAGACATCCAGGGAGCTAGCAAAACTCACGGGCACCGATGAGGTTCTCATCAGTAAGTCACAATTTTCTCTCACACAGAACCACATTGACCAGTGATAGGACGCATGATGAGACAGATCGCAGGCCAAAACCTAATCACCGAGACTGCAGAGGATACATATAAGCCAACTCCCTGGGTTTACTCCATCGCAGCAGATGAAGCACTATCAAACACCTACGGAGCGCTCTATGACTTTGTGAACGGTCCCATGTTTAGAAGCCTGCCTGCCTATCTCAAAGAGACAGGGTACAAAAACCCAACAGACCCAAAGAAGTGCAACTGGCAGTTCATGAACAAGTCGGATGCCACTCTTTTCGAGTCTCTCGGTTCTGATGCTGTCGCTGCCAAAGAGTTCAACGATGCTATGCAAAGCCATTCCAAGTACAACATGACTCCCTGGCCTGAAGTCTATCCAACTCGAACTCTTGTTGAAGGTTCTAAGCTGGATCGTCCTCTAGTGGTTGATGTCGGCGGTAGCAAGGGCCATGATTTGGCAAAGTTCCACAAGCGTCATCTTGGTATTCCAAAAGCAAGTCTAGTCTTGCAAGATTTGCCTGATATTCTCAAGGAGTTGACAGTCCCCGAAACGATCACACCACAACCTCACGATTTCTTCACGCCTCAACCTATCAAGGGAGCTCGAGCTTACTATCTACACAATGTCTTGCATGATTGGGAAGATCCACAAGCGCTCAAAATCCTGAAAAATCTCGCCGGTGCGATGGAGAAGGGCTATTCCAAGGTCCTCATCCATGAGAGTTTGATCAGCAGGGTCAAACCTTCCCCTCGTGTGACTACATCGGACATTACGGTGATGGCCTGTCTAGGATCCAAGGAGAGGACTGAGATAGAGTGGCGGAGACTGGTAGAGAGAGCTGGACTGCGCGTGGTGAAGATTTGGAGACAACCACATTCGGTGGAAAGCATCATTGAGACGGAGTTGGCTTGACTTCGTGGATTTGCATACCCGGTTGGTTTTATTTTGGTCAGAATGTATTATTATAATGTCAAACGAGTTGATTGAATAAGAAGCGAGAGGCATTTTCCAAGGAGCTATTAGCTACATGACAGAGCGGCTTGAGAAATAATAGAACATAAGTATCCTTGAATAGAGGACAGACAAGTCGAGGTGCAATGATCAGGGACGGCGTGTTGAAGGTATCTCCATCCCCAAGCCAATGAGAATGGTACACGAACAACGCTCAGGGGTCCAACAACAGCATCAACGAGTATAACTCCAAGTCCATCAATAACACGCAGCTGAAAGCTAATGCATGGTATTTGAACCATTGAAATAGCAAGAGATTGATGCAGAAGTAACCTACCTCATGTCCCACGCCGATCCTAGGTAATGGCTCACGAGCCGCTTAGCCGACCCGTCCTGAATGTGCAAAGCCACGACACGATGCAGTGCGCCAGAGCTGAGTTTGTTGTCTCCTCTTCATGGCTGAGGCAGTGAAACTGCACGTGTTGACGCCACTGGCCAGCTGTCCTTCGCACACGGCAAGCTACATATGCAGGCCAAGGCCATCCCGTCTCACCGAGACTGATTATCTTCTCCTCATCGGTCTTAACTGCATAGGCGGGCTTAGCTATGTCTCAACTTGGTGGGTTCTAACCAATCCAGACTCCCAGCCTCACACCATCTTGCCCTCCGCGGGAAAGGGGCTCTAACTATGCAGTCCGACGCTTACCCCACGCAGTCTACGCTTGTCCTGCCCAATTCAGTTTACGATAGAAATCGAGGGTATCTATCCAATCTTCTGCCAAGCATGTTTCCGTTCCTCTTGTTGATTTTCCTGCGGTGAGCCTTGTAATCCTGACCGCTGTCCAGCTTCAGGGCCTATTGACGGCCCAGGTGCTCACCAGCGTGGACGCTGTCGAGCTATACCAACCACATTCGGTGCAAGTATCATCGAGGCGGAATTGGCTCGAATTGGGGTATTTTCATACCCAGTTACTCTTCATTTCGCGACAATACATAGTCTTTTCTGGTTTGAGAGTACCTATGGAATAATTAATGCCAGTAGCGTCGTGGTGGGGGAAGATCCAAGTACTCTCAGGCCCGTTCAACGCAAGAACTAACACATTTTAGAACAACATCATCTCCACAAAACAGAATCGAGGCACCTACGCTTCGCATATCGGGAGAATGGGTCGTCGGTGAACTACAATTTATAACAAATCAGAATATAGAAGAATGGAAAATGAATAACAAAACTCACTCAGACGAACTGGCGGCGGGCAAGCCTATCAGAAGGTAGAGCCACCGGTCCTTTTGTGCTGGGCCGTGTGCGTAATTTGCAATTCTTCAGTCTTGCCACAGCTAGCTGCACGCGTGCCCTCTCCTTTGAGAGACAAGCCAGTTACAGATGGCGCAAATATTATGAAGCATAAAAGTCATTCTCATGAAAAGCAAGCATAAACACAAAATAAGGTACAGAAGTCAATCACCCAGCCAAATGATACCCCAAACCTTCATTTAGCGATACCAAGCCGCTACAAGCCAGTTGTACTTCTCCTCTTCTTCCATGTCTTCGTCCCGAGGCACAAACTTTTCAATGGCCTTCCAATGAGCGTCCTTTATCTTCTCTGCTCTTTCAGAGAGCTCCTCTGCCTCCTTTTTTTCCGCCTCTCCCGACTGCGGATCACTCCGGATCAGGGCTGCCAACTGCCGAGCGCTCCGCGCGATCTCGCCCTCTCTGCGATGGAGCTCCGCGAGTTGTAACGAGTGCTCGAAGTTTTCCCTAATGGCGAGTTAGTAGAATGTTCATTACTTCCCCTATATCATCATACCTGGCCTCCATCGGTAGCCCCATCTCTAGCTGGGTAACCCCGAGTTTGTAGTAGATCCCAGATAGAGTCATGCTAAATGGGATGAGATCCTTTGCCATGTCGCACGCCACTTTGAGTTTCCCCAAAGCAGCCAAAGGGTCGTTGCACTTAAGCAAGAAGGAAGCCCATGTATACTCAACTCTAAGACATCTGGTCAGCGGTCTGGTAAAAAGAAACGCGGGGGATGAGCTTGTACCCGATGAGAAACATGTTGTGGGATTTTTTGGAGAAGAACTCGCCCGAGCTCTTAAAAAGCGCAATAGCTTTGTCTGCCTCCCCCTTGAACGCGAACGACCGTGCCATGTTTAGCTGGGCCAAAGCGCCGTACACAGTCATCTCAGTCCCTTCGACATCAGACAAGATGTTGTTGGCCATGGTGTAGTGAGCCAGTGCCTCGGAAAATTTGCCCTCGTTGTTGAGGGTGTTGGCAAAATTGTTATATGAGAGTGCAAGATTTGCGTCGGTAGGGGACAATTGGGCTTCCCTGATGGCGATAACCTTCTCTGAATATACCCTCCCCATCTCCATGTCGTTCTTTTCGACGGCAATTGCGACGTATACGTTGCAAATGTATGCATACTCGAGACTTTGCTTGTCCGGACAGGCTTCATCAGCAATGTCAAGAAGCGCTTTGCTCTCATTGAGTTCGCCAATCTCGAACAGATACCATGTGGTATCAGTCATCAGCTTCACAAAGGCGGTGCTGGGCTGAATTGGCCGACTCTTCCATCGAGGCCCCTTCTGGGAGTTCTTGAAGGCATGTGCGAGCGCAGCAACATGGGTCACGTATCTTGAGCAGACCGCCCAGTGCTTCCAAAGGCCCTCGGAGGCAGTAGCATGGGGGAACCGTTTGGCGAGGAGGAAAAGGAGGCCGTCGAATGTCTCTTGCAGGCTGGAAGGCTCAAGAAGCCCGACAGGACTGTACAGAAACGCCCTTTGAGTCAGCCTGTGCATGCAAAGCTCGTGGCGTTTGTTATCTCTCTCAACCAACGCGTTATCCGTCAGAGAATCTATCGCCATTTCTAGTCTTTCGAAAGCATGCATGTCAGCCAAATTCCATACAGAGAATTCAAGGTCGAATTGTGTACTTACTCCTCACGATCAGCACAGAATTCCAACCAACCTGCGGCCTCCTCGTCTGGGGGCTCGTTCAGTTCAAGCAATTCTCGTGGGAAGCCATCCGCTCCAGCCATGGACAGAATGCCAAGAAGTTTCGCCGCGTTGGTCTGCTTGATGTCTTCAAATTGCATATTCCAGAGCGTTCCAAGCGAATGTCGATCGTCTGGTGTCCCTCGGTTCAGGACGGACTTTGCCATTCTGTCGTATTGGTCGAGAAACTTGGAGACGGAAAGACCTTTGGAAGCGATGTAGAAGGCCATCTGCTTGATCCCTAATGCCAGCCCATCGAGAGACGCCAAAAGCTCTTTGGTCTCATTGAAATCTGCGGTTGTGTCATTATCTGGATCTCTGAACTTCCTGTATCGATTGAACAGATGAAGCGAGTCATCAAGGCCAAACTTTTGCAACGAAATGCGTGTTGCGTGACAAGGAATCGTGTAGGAGAGGGAGTAAAACCTCGAGGTGACGATCATAGAGCCGCTTCGCGGGGGGAGATACTCTTTCAACAGGCGGAAGTCGTCAACATTGTCGTAGATCATCAACCAGCGCTTTGCTATAGATAGTCAGAACAGAAAAACTCCACTGAAGTGGTATGGGATCAATACTCACATGTCTTGCCCAGCCAGTTCTTCAGAACTATAAAGTTGCGATTGTTCTCCGACCCCTCGGCAGCGTCCTTTAGCTTCAAGAGCATTGCTAGGTTTGTGAAAGATTCACGCAGAACATTTCTGTTCTCTGCGTTCACCCATAGAATAGCGTCATACTGCTTTTCGTTCTTGAAATGATGCGCTGCTTCCAAAGCCAGCGCGCTCTTACCCACTCCGCCACCCCCTGAGATGATGACGGTGCAGAGTGAGGGGGATGTTTTCTTCTCCATAGCCTCGTAGATAGCGCGAAGCTCCTCAAATCTCCCGACAAAATGTTTGTTTAGGCGGGGTATCTCATGGCAAGGAAAATTTGCTGCTGAGAGGTCACTAACCGTGCTTTGCTCGAGGACTTTGGTTTGAGCTTTGGCGACATTGTCTGAAAGCCCGGGGTGGCTTTCCTGAAGCTGTTTCAAGAATGGGATGGTGTCGTCCATTTTCTGCATTGCGGTAACAACTTTTTCGTCTAGAATCACCAGCCGATCTGAGCGGGTTCGTCCACCTAATAAATAGTGCTGGTTGCAGACTAAGAAATTATAGGGAACAAAGGATGCTTTGTCCATACCTTGGTCACATGTCAATAGATGTCGTGGCACACCACCCACAGTCGCATCTTTGTCACCAAATCAGAACTGGACAAGAATTGCAAGCCAACGTGAACACGGCAGGATCTGATCTTTATGCCGGTTATCCCGGCTTCTTTATCATAGTTGAAGCCGGGATAACCGACATACAAGATCGTGATTCTCTCCCTCGTAATCCCCTCCTGAGCCTTTCCAGGTTGCTTCCGTATAAGATGGAAATCAAGGGTATTCACCAGCTCTTCTCCTATGACTCCTCTCTTACCCTCTGCTGATTCTCTTTCAGTGGATCTTGTAACCCTCACTGCTGTCCAGCGCCAAGAGCTCTTGACCCAAGGTGCTCACAAGCGTCGAAGCTGTAAAGCTATACCTAGCCCGGATCTCAAGGCACAACAATGCAGGCCTTCATCTGAATGCCATCATTGCTGTCGCTGAGCGCGACACACTTCCATGCCCTACTTTTCACAACAGGGGGAATTATTCCGTATGTTGCTTGCCCCATCTTATGCAACATTATTGCTAATGTCCACCAGCCTTTCAAATCAATCGGCTACTCCCCAAATTCCTTCAACTGTTTGATGTCATCACTGTGTTAGCATTGGGATATGATGCTATGATGTGTTGGAAATGTGTTCTTTATTATAGTTGAA